>JAOXYI010302112.1:0-10441 GCA_028566495.1 Lithophaga antillarum
GTTCCAGTTAGGGTAGTGGAGTGTAAGGCCGTATATTATTGTCGGTTACAGTAGTACGGGGATAAATACATGTGCACTCACGTTTGGGCGGATGTGTATTTTTGATCAATAAAAGACAAACTGCTCATTCATTTGTCTGGGATGGATTGTTAAAGTGTCCTGTGTATATACTGTACTTAGGCGACAAGGTCCATTTCTCAAAATTCTTCTTTTTTAAATTAAAAAAAACAATTTGTGTCCCTAAAATACATTTTGGATTTTGAAATTGGCTGTCATTCGAACTTGATCTGAATATTGGTAATAGAAAACCGTCACAGAAATTTCAAGAAAATCAGATACCAAATGAATATTTTACTTAGGCGGCAAGGTGTATTTCTCAAAATCCTTGGTTTTTTTTAACAAAAAAACTATTTTTATCCCAAAATTACTTTCAAAATTGGCTATTATTCGAACTTGATCTGCGTATTGATAATAGAAAGCCACCATAAACATTTCAATAAAATCAGATAAAAAATGAATACACTACTTAGGCTACAAGGTCAATTTCTCAAAATCCCTGTTTTTTAAATAAAAAAAAAATGTTATCCCCAAAATACTCTTCGAAGTTCGCTGTTATTCAAACCTGATCTGAGTATTGGTAATAGGAAGCTGCAATAAAACTTTCAGGAAAATTGGATAAGAAATGAAATCGTTACTTAAGCGACAAGGAATTATGACGGAAGGACGCACAAAAAAATATATACCCCTCCTACTTCGTAGCGTAGGGTATAATTATCTCATCTGTCTCTACAAGTCGTATGGGAAACACGGACATAAATTTAACAAAATTTAAGAGTCTAATAAAACCATATAAATTACATTCAGCTGAACGCTAGATGACGGCTGTCTGACAAATACAATCTAGCATGAATACATGTGCACAGTGCAATTAGTAAACAGAACTAACCAACGAAACCGGAAATAACGCAATCATAACCTGTCGGGGTTTTTTTAATATAACTAAATTTAAAATTGTTTTTGTAAGAATTCTTTTAATTTACATTAAATCAGAGCCAGCACAAAAGAATTTTAATCACTTGTAGTCACTGAATATTTTGTTGGTGGCGCGTTGTCTAATATCTGAAAGCAGAAATGTTGATTTAAAAATACACGTTTTAATTATCCAATAGAACCGCATCCACAAGTATACAGCCATGGATATGTTTTCTTATTGTTGAATCTTCTATAGAGTGGAGAACTTCTAGTCACCATCTCTAGCTCTAAAAATTACGTTCGTCGTATGGGGGCTTTTTGATATTTAAATTAACGACTAAACACAAGAGGAGTTATTAACACACAATTTTAAACCAAGTTTAAATGATAAGTAACTCGAATTTAAAATTTTTAAAGTAATTTTTACTTACATTATTTATCAGTATTTTGCGCGCGAAAGACGTTTTATAAAGTAGAGTAATTGTTTTTGTGACGTTATTCGTTAATTTTAGTGTTTATTGTTAATGTCAAATACACAAGTCACAACATTGTACAAAATGTACCTGAAAATCTGCTTGTAAGCAGTGAAAGAGCTAACAAAGTAAACATATATATAAGTATATCTGTTTGACTGATGTTCAAGCATCTGTGAACTTTATCGTGTCGCCGAGTTTATGAATGGACAAAATAGGAATCCTCAGGAAAAGTCACTGACCTTTGGTAAGTACATGTGTAACTGGTATACTTGACAAATTTCCTGTTTAATGTACTTTAGCTTATTTATTTTCCTATTCAGGGGCAGACTCGAGAATTTACAGATGAAAGGCTTTTAAATGAATCTCCTTTTCCGTTTGCGCTACAAGGTCGCCACCAAAAAGTTTATCTTCGACAGAAAAATCTATGATTGACATTGGCAAGGTTTAAATAAAATTAATTTTGCTACAAAAAACAAAACGAATAATTATGCAAATCACACATCTTGTACATTTCCATTTTGTTCAATGCCTTTGGCCTTTGTGGACGTAAGAAAGCCAAACGTAACATGAGGGCCCGTTAGACGAGTGGTTAAGGTCACTGATTCATGACCACTACCGCTAATACCGCTGTCGTAGGTTCAAGCCCCGACCACCCCACTTAGGAGATAACTGTATTGTATTTCAAGTTTTGCAGACGTAAATCGTGCGTTTTACTGTCGCAAATTGAGTTTACCCAGCCGACGCGTAGGGGAGCTAGGTAAACGGATATTTGCGACAGTAAAACCAAGATTTACGTCCACAAAGCTTAAAATACAATACAGTTATCTCCATTCTAATGCAATACTACACAAAAATTTTTATTGTTGCTTTTGCTTGGGTCTAAAAATCGCATAAATCAAAATTCCGCGAAATGTGTTGACGACTTTGGCACATAAACGTCACAGAAGCACATGATGTCATATGAAGACTTCCAGTGTAAAACCTAAAGATCAGGCGTTTTTTGGCTTTGTGTATGCTTCAATTTTGGATAAAATTTAACTAAAAGGCGTTTGTAAGGTAAGCATTTTAATTATTTTTGTGTGATGTTGTAAATATAACCTGTAGGATTTTACGTTTTCAGGATGGCGGCTCTTCCCTAGTTACGACTTGTAGATTGAGAATTTTACGCAGAATATAAACCAATGAAATCCGACGATACCAACAACTTGCATTAGAATCCGATATTGTTAAATACCCGAAGTTTAAAATCATAACCTTGAAAGCTGAAGTAAATTTTATTTATCGTACAGTCGCGTAGAATAGTGACACCATCACTTAAACTAATGTACGTTGTACCAAAATTATGTGACGTCGATGACGATGTGGCGTCATAATTAATTAGATAATTGTACATGTAGACAGATAGGCATTGCCATGGGAAAATGCGATAGATCTATCATTGTTGTAACACGTTCACAACAAAGAAAAAACCATTAAATTACAGCGTTTCATATATGCCAGAAAATTAATATTAAAATTGTCATAATCCACTGCAATTGTCCAGTCGTATCTAAATAAGGCAAAATCATAAGTTTACCAGTATTCTCCGAAATATAGCAAAATAATTCTGATAATTCTGTTTGATTTTGCTGAAATTAACAGAAAAAACTTCGAATTCTAAAATCTGCAATATATTTCATGACCTACGTATTTTTTCGCCATATTTATTGAAAAGACAGATTTATTTTTTGTGTGTAAAATACTTATTTCTATCAATATATTTCCTTAATTTCTACAATTTTTACCGGCTCTACAAATAAAACATTTGGTATTCATTTCCTATCGATAAAAAATGCAAAAAAAATAAAAAAAATAATAAAATAAAAATAAAAATAAAAAATAAAAAAAAATTATAGCATTTCATTCTTTTGTTAACTCTATTCAGTATTATGCTATTGTGTATAGGATCACAATAGTTGCAGTCTTGAACTGGTCCCTTTCACCCTTAACGTGTGATATAGTTGACTAGTTACCTGCTCTCTCCAAGAATCAGGCTTTCTCCACCAATAAAATTAACTGGTCGCCAATAAAAGGGTGATAAAATACTGAAAGCTGCGTTAATCTCATTCAGACAAACAAACAATAGTTGCACAGATTACAAAAGGCAATATTACAAGGTTGTTAATGTCACACATATTTTTTGAAAAAAAAAAAAAAAAAGTTTAAAATTTAAAAAGATGTTTTTAGGAAAGTACGTTTAATTAGGTATAATTATGAAAGTCTAAATAACACCTTCGTTATTAACAATTAACACACCTTATCTCGGTTTGTACGGGTTGTATTCTGTGTTCTTCGTATTGTGTTTGTATCGGTATGGTCTTTTCATATCCGAACTTATTTATATCACACACACACACACACACACACACACACACACACACACAGTGGAAAAAAGTACAAAATGATAAAAGGAATGTGGTACTTTTAACATCTGTATTTCTGTAAGGTTTCTCAACAAGACACGAACGAATGCATCTCTATGTACGAACGTAAAGGGACCAGCTATTTTTGAAACTGACATATTTGGAATACCACACTTTCATTTATGTCCTAGCTTATATTTTGTCTTATCATTAAAGCAAATGGTAAAGTTAAGTCGAAAAACATCTAAGATAATTTTTTCATTGTAAATTATTTTATTCACATTAAACTCAAAATCTTATGTAAAGTTGAGTACAGAAAAGGATAACTGCCATATTCGATTTACCTCCCTTTGTACATATATATATTTCAAGTTTTCTCCAAGAAACTCTGGGAGAAAACTTCTTGTACTCAGCACTGAAAACGCATTCTACAGACAAATCACATAGAATCGTTTTTAAATGTTTTAGATAACTGGCAACAAAATAATCAAGTTCTATTATTTATTGAATCTAATAATTTACAGCAATCAAATCTGCTCTTCTCTTAGTCAGCGCACAATTCCACTATGGAGGTTATCTGCCACATAGATTCCCTGTAACAGAACCAATAACTCGAAGTGGTTCCTTCATCACATGTCCAGTGTACACCCTCCTACTCGTGTGTAACGTACTAGGTTTTTTTCTGCGGCCCCTCCGCACCTGGCAGGTATCCTGATCATGTTTACAGATTTGTCAAGAGCAACAAACGGATTAGTTTACGGGTACATACTATCTCAAAAGAAAACAGTTAATCGAGCAATCGATTAACTGTTTTGGTCCTATCGGACCAGTTTTGCTGATAAGTGTGGGTGTCGTTATCATGTCCCAGAACGCCTAAAAATAACAAACTTTTCTCGTTATCAATGATCACCTGAAAAGTGAATAATCACGTAAGAACGCAAATAGAACGAGTAAATGAAAATCAAGGACAAGCACGTATATACAGAAGTTCAGAAAACGAGGGACGGACATTTTATTGTCCCGGTTTCTGTCTTTTTTCTTTTTTTTTGTTTTGTTTTGTTTTTGCATATTTTTGTTTGTCTCTTGATCTTGTTATGTTGTCCGGATGTAGGTTTTTAGATTATCCCATCGGTATTTTTCATTGTCTTAGCACTTATCAAATTTGCCTACAGCAGGGGTTTTTAAGCTTATATGTGATTCTGTGAATTCGTTACACTGTAAAAGTGATATAATCCGGTTTCTGTGACACTGTTTGAAGAGTAAGTGGAAGCCATAGTTTACTAAAACAAAGCAGTAGACAAGTTTCGTAAACCTTGAAATAAGAGAGTCCCAGGTCTAATTTTGTCACTTTTGGCAACTTTAATATACCATTTCTTTTTTTTGTATCCAGATGAAGCCTAGGTACCGACTGGTTGTTTGGTCACATTTACTAAGGAGATCACAAGTCTGTCACCTGTAAGGTTGCATATTCGCACCTGACTTTGGGCCGATGCAAAAACGAAGGTGCGCTCGACTCGTATCTTATATAATAAAGTATACCAATCACTTGTTTCCGAAGGTCGGAGCGTTTTTCCGGAAACTCCGGGTTCCTTCACCAATAAAAGTAGACAATACAGCTGAAAAATCGCCGAAAGTGGAGTTAAACTCCATAAATCAATTAAATCCGGATAATTGGAGTTACCTCCCCGGACCTTTGTTGCCAGAAAAATATTTCATAAATCTATAAAATTTAATGAAGTTGTATAAACTGTTACATACATATAGCTCTATACAAGACATTCCCAGACCGATATAAAATGGAAACACGAAACACAAAGACTGATTTGTTTGGCTTTTTTGAATGGAGTTAAACGCCACTTTCTTTTTTTCCTGTTATATCGTGGTGACCAATTTATTAATGAAGGAAGCCGCAGTTCCCGGAGGCAACCTCCGACCTTCGGAAAGTGATTGGTTAACTTTACTATATAAGGTTCGAGCGGAGCCGCAAAAAGACTGATATACATTTGTATATGTATACTGGGCTAAGAACAGCAGAACAACAGGAAAAATAAGAACAAATCTGTGATCAAGAATTTCAGAAAAAAATCAAAAATCAGTTAAACTGTCAGATTTTTGTGTCAGCCGTATGCAATATACAGGTTTTATACATCAAATGATTATTTATGCATTCGACATTTTCTGGTTGAAATTCATTCATTGTTTTACTTAGTTTACACCTCAAGTTATATTTGCTTTGAAGAATTATAATCTGCTGTTTGAATTTATATGGATTTGATAATAATCTATTAAAACGTACGGTGACCTGAAGTGGAATTGTCTAGTTTGTCAAAATTGAATACATCGACTAAAATACCCGTTTTGATTCGCACCTCCACATGCTCCACAAGCAAAATAAATTTTAAAGTTAAATAATAGAAATTTACAAGCTTTAAAACAAGATAAATTTTCTGGACTAACTTTATTTAGTTTATAAATAAACAAGTACAATATGACGTAAACTTTATTAATAAATAATTCATATAAACTAAAATTGAATGGTGTATTTCATTTAATGTACATTTCACCGTAATTTATGACAAGTTTTCATTTCACTTAATGTTGATTTGTTGCCAAAATTTTCGTTCAAATAACAAATCTCACGAAATCTGATACCATAACTTACTGGTCTCCAACTTTCCTCATTGTGTCAAAACTATGTCAGTGAACAAGCATTGTAAATTTGACAGCTTTATCTAGTATACATGATTGATTGATTGATTGTTGTTTAACGTCCAGCAAGCAATATTTCAGCTTTATTCAGGACGATATCTAGTATACAGATCAAAGTTTTTTTCTATAGAATAATACATATTTAAAAAATACATGAAACAGATACGTACAATCGGGAATCCAAATTTCGAAATACAAAAATAAATATTTTACTTTCTCTTATGTAAACCGATCTGATCTTGACCTTCTGCTTCTGACCTTTTCCGGTGTTTTGGTTAAACAATCTACAAACCATACGTTGGTTGCTTAAATTCTTAAATTGTCCGCTAAACTTATTGAGATTGCGTTTCTTTGTATTTTTCATTGAAATCATTATAGAAATAAATTCTCTAAACTTTTCCTGTGAATTACAATATTTGTCAACACTCGATAATTACATTCTTAATTTAAATTGGCTCGCCAAGACTCGAGATTAAAATTAAGAATTTAACTAGTATCGTACTCCACTCGAAAATCTATATGTCTCTGTCTAATTAGTGATTTTCACCTCTTTAATGTTCTATACTATACTTTAGCTGACTCATCTTGATATCAGTACGTACTGTTGAAAGTCATCCAATGCAAGACTGACAATGATTGGACACCATGTTGCACAAATAAATTCATTTTATCACTTTTCAACACCGACATAAAAATATACATTGTATATACATATTTTACATGTTGGAAAATTGATTTTGATTTGCATTTACTTTACAGCAACTACATGATGAAACCTACTGTAGCGTTGACATAATTAATATTCATTTAATTCTGTACAAATAACAATAAACAAACATTATTTAGAGAATGTTGATACGTGCTGTTAAAATAACGAGTAACAACGAATAAATATGCTCTCTGAAATCATTGATGTATGTAATATAAAGAATTTTGTATTTTCAGATTTCTCCTTGTTTTTTTTCACATTATTTAAGTAGATGGGTTAACTGAATTCTTCATGTTGTCCGATAACTGATTTGTCAATGGATCTGACTTGCTGACTTTTTCCTCGATACTGCTTGTTTCTTGTATGTTATCAAACTTTTCATGTTTCCAATCCCTGAATTGTGTAGCTGTGTTCCTTGCGTCAACGAGATATACAGGACACAAAATAGTAGCAATGGAGAAGGCCGTGATGCACATGATACAACCGTAGCTGATTTTTACTGTACCCAGAAATCCTGTCTTTAAACCTGTTGCTATGGCAATCATTAAACAGTTGACTGAAACGAAACATAGAAATAGTTATTAAATCATTTTGTCTTATTTAGCTATCATACTAAAAGAAAGCTATTCGGTTAAACAAATAGAGTGTACATAAATAAACATGAGGCAAAAATCCCATCTACTCGTTTAAAAGTTAGCGCTTTGATTTACTGTTCTTCATCTTGGGGTCCAATATTGTCATCAGTGATGAGCAATTCTCAGACCTAAATATCAAAGCAAGACGGTCCCTAGGCTGCAGCTGAGCACCGATACATATGTAAATGCTACATCTCAGCACTTTTGCCAGTTTAAGTACATTTGAGACTTGACAAGTTACATCTGCAAGTTCTTCTTCAACCAATATTTTAAAATTACATGTACTTACATTCAGGAAAATATCGTACTTAATCTAATTTTGTCACGTTATTCCTGAAAGAGGAAAGATATCCATTTGAACCCCCCACCCCTCTTCCGTTGACGAAGTAAGAATGGAGATATAGCAAGGGGGTTCAAATGGAAGTCCTGCCATGAAAGATATTGTTTTAAATTCTATGGTAATGAATATAATCACGGTAATTGTAGCTTATTGAAGTCCATTATGTTCAATTGCACTCAGGAAAAAAAGCAAACTTGAAGAAAAAGAATTATATTTGACGCCTCAGTTTGCATTAATTGAGGGTCGTACTGAGGGAGGGGGGTATGTGCACGGAAGAACGTAAAATAAAACTGAATTTCACGATGAACGAAAAATAAATTTTATCCTTTGCACGGAGCGAAATGACTATATGCACGAATCATGATGAATAATGACCCTCAAACACGGAAGCACGTTAAATAAAAATGGGCAAACACGTTGAACGAAAATAACCCCGCACCACCCGCTTAATTGTGGCTGTGAGTTTTCAGAAAAAGAGAGATCCAAGGTAAAGACAAAGTTTAATGCATAATACAGATATAATACTTACAGGTTACCAAATCAAAGATGACTACAAATAACTTTGTCATTGTCACTGCTTTTGGACTCTTGATGCAGGAACAAAAAGTCATAGTCACCGTCACAGCAAATAATCCATATACAACAACTCCTATCGATGAAAACGCTTGGAAAATGTAGAACAGGAAATCTAATAAAAAAATACAGACATTAAATCTACAGTATAATGCTTATGTACAGTTATCTAGTTATCTGTATTTCAGCAGTTCCTTCATGAACTGCTACATTGCTGAATTATCTCCCTTTCCTAGGTAGATTTGTGAATTTTAAAGTCTGTTTGCGATGCTAAAAATAATGGAAAATCTGTTCTCATTTCTCAGAATTTTAACGCACAGTTTTCTAATTTGGAATGTAGATTCTAAGCTATTATAACCAACTTTTTTGCTGACTCATGGGTGAAACCTCTACATACATGTACTCGTATTGAAGCAGGACGCGGCCATTGCCGTGTCTTCGTGTTTTCGCTATTATCATTTTACAAGGCGATGACATGAAGACGAGAAGAAAAAAATCACGAAGGCATGAAGACACAATTGCTTTGTCGTAGGTTCGCCTCACCTTTTTCGTGTTTTTGCTTTGCTATTTTACAAAGCGAAGACACGAAAACAAGAAAAAAAACAAAGAGAAATCATGAAGGCACAAAGACAAGAAGACAAGATAACACAAAAAAAGTCAAGCGAAAACGCGAAAATGACTTTCGCGTTTTGGCTTTTGCTTTGTCGTAGTTTCTTTTTACCCTTTTTGTCTCTTCGTGCCTTCTTGTCATCGCCTCGGAAGTAGAATAGAACAGGCATGCATTGAGGAATGGTTATTTATTATGGAAGCTGATCCTGCCTAAATCTCAGATTTTTTAATTTATTAGATCATTTGTATAGTTTATGTAAAGCAGGTACATATAATATGTATTATACGTAATAAAATTCAAAATAACAAAGTTGTAAATGATATTCTTACTCAAACAATACACTGGTCTCTCTCGGTTTTCACAATTAGAGGTATTAAAAGTGAAAGTAAAATAAATACTTTCTAAATTTGTCTTTCTAACATTTTATTCGTAAAATGATGTTCCGTTGTCAAATTCAGTTTATCCCGTTTTAATTCCTTGCATGGACTATCTATATACACGAAAAAGGAATAACATCTAATTTAACACATTACTATTGTTTAATGGCGTAGTGGCTGAACGGTTAGAGGGGACTTCAGATCCATCTAATACGGGGAGAAATCCCGGATGAGGCATTCTTATATTTTATTTTTATTTTTATTATTATTATTTTTTCTTCACTTCAGTGACTTCAAAATTATTAGAAATGACAAGAAAATAAGAACAATATAAAAATTCAGAAAGTCATTTTTGCGTTTTCCTTTTGATTTATTATAGTTTCTCTTAACCTTTTTCGTATTATCGTGTTTTCGTGAATTCGTGATTTCGCGTTGCTTTTTTTCTTGCCTTCGCCTTGCAAAATGATGAAGCAAAAACACGACAGTGGTCACATCCGGCTTCAATATACTCGTGACCGGGCTGTTCCACTGTGCCCTTAAATCGAGGTTGAAATATTTGCCGTAGAAAATTTCAAACTTGATTTTTTTCGAAAAGGGCATGAGCTTCTTTAAAACCAATAAGAGATTTAGTTAGGTAT
>JAOXYI010302222.1:0-10441 GCA_028566495.1 Lithophaga antillarum
ATTTTTACACCACTTTCAGCAATTTGTAAGTTATATCGAGGCGTCCAGTTTTCGTTGGGGGAGGAAGCTGAATTACTCCCGACCTTCAGCAGGAAAACTGGCAATCCTTGTTAATTAAGGTTGGAGCTGCTCATATACCTCACCACGAACAAGGCTCGAACTCACAACCCCAATGTTGACACTCCGATTATCAACATTAGATATGACTAACTACCTTTATATCATTATATTATATCTTTATTAACAAAGTCAAAAAAGTATAGGTACATACATATATTGAATAAGTATTACATACATATATTATTTCAACAAATCACGTGTAAATGAATAGCAGAAGGTAATGTGGCTATGTTTAATACAACAGTTCATTTCTCAGTTTGAAAGCTTTATGTATAAACTTGTAGCCGTTGCCTAAATTACACAACAATTACATTATTTGAACTTTATAACTGGATAAATTTGAACATGGAGGTATTCTTCCAATAATACTGTTTAATAAATATTTTCTAAAAGCAGAATACATGGGACATTAAGGCAAAATGCATTTGATCTTTAATATCGTCTCTACAAAAGACACAATAAAACTGTAGACATAAGTTATCTGCGATATATTTATAATTCAAACATTTAGTAGTATTACAAAGCTGACTACGGAGTTCTTGTTTTACACTGTCGAGTAATCTTAGCTTGATTACAGAAATATATGCATTGCAAACGTTACCTGTAGAACAAAAATCCTGGTTATACCACAGGTCACCAAGGCCAATTAGACACAATTCGTTTTTAAAGAAATATAAGCAGTTTGACTTGTTGTTTGGACAAGGACCTAACTCATCAAATAAAAAGCTATAACAGTTTTTCAAAATACAGTTAGAAGTACGTAACAATTTGAGCAGGTAACGGAACATTCTACATTTTCTGTGATATAATAGTGGTGTTCAACCTAATTCATAATAAACCATGACATTACTTGTAGCAGGTTTCACATTTGAAATATATTTCAAGTAGCTTAAATGTATTCTTTCAATACCTGGAGCTTTATGGGCTCCCCAAACCCTTACAACCATAACTAAGTATGCTATTAACATAAGTATCAAAAGTGCTAATAGAGTAGTATAATTAAGGTACATAGATCGTGTATTCTTTCTCAAGGCAAACACTGCTTTTCTACCTTGTTCAGGTAATTTGTTTTGTAACACATTAAATTTACCATTAAAATTCAATAATACTCCCAGATAACTAAACCTGTCAACAGTCTCAATTTCAATATTGTCATAGTACAACTTTTCATCACTATAAACTGGTCCACCATTTCTAAAAATAACTATTTTTGTTTTAGCAATATTAACTGTAAGTGACCATTTAATGGTATACTCGTGCAAAGTATCATGTTTTGTAAACCTATATAGTTTCTGAAAAAATTGTCATGTCGTCTGCATACATAAGCAGAAACAAATTAAGCTCCTTCATTTCATAAGGTATTGTTCACTGTTTATGAACGCATTTCGCAGTCATTAACATGTAATGAAAATAAAATTGGATACAACACTTAACTGGCATCAGACCTATAAAATATTCAGAATAAAACCCATCAAGTAAAACTAAATTTTTATCAATAGATAACCATACAATGGAGTCAAATAAACAACATTCAACATTAATAAGTCTACTAAAGGCATTTGTAACCAAAATTATCATGCTAACACCTTGTACACATTTGGATTTTGATTATGGATATTAAAAACATTTTACAACCCTGTAATCCAAAGCAAAAATTCTTATCAAACCAGCATTCAGAGAGAACAAACTACGTAGACCACTCGGCCACCGAAGCCCTTCTCCACCCTTTCAAAAATAATACCCATCATTATAGTCACATTCACAATAATGTGCCTCAGCGGAGTGACGTGTATACTAATAATGTGCCTCAGCGGAGTGACATGTGTATACTAATAATGTGCCTCAGTGGAGTGACGTGTGTGTACTAATAATGTACAAGAGCGGAGTGACATGTGTATACTAATAATGTGCCTCAGCGGAGTGACATGTGTATACTAAGGGTTGTTACTTCAGTGAGCTGACACTATAAAATGTAAATCAGCATATTGGTCCAGTACATGTAACAAGATATGCGTCACGTGATACAAAATTTGTTCTGATCATAACATATAGTTAAAAAATTGCTGAATTGACATTAAATAATTTTCATTCACTCGTTCACTTATTGGTCCAATTTGGGTCGTTGTAATATTATCAATTCTGAATATAAATAAAATGACAGCCTATCTCTTCTCTTCTCGCAGAGAAACAACACTACTGATCAGAAGCAATGTAAGATAATGCTAGGTGGAGCTGTTTTTGTTTTTGGAGAAGGCATTGCGTAACTGGTTGAATATGAATATAGTGTACAGAAGTTATTGTCGAACTCATGCAAGTGTAGTTGGCTGTCGTAGTGTCCCTCGTATAGTAAAGTACATATCTTCAAGTAGTAGTGACCACTTTGCAGCAATAAAAATGTTTCTAGTATGCACTATTTTACCAAATGCGGTATAATTTTAAAAGAATAAGAATTCGATCTGTATCATTTAATAATTTTCGATGTTTCGCGTAGACGAACATTTGTTTGACTATTAGGATAAAACATTCTTTGAACTGCGACATGTATGAAACAAGTGCGGTCGATTGACGTCTTTTTCCCCGTCAGTTTTAAAGAGTCGGTCGGACTAAGTTCTTCATTATTGCCTTATAATTTCGGTTATTTAACTTTCGTGGAAACAAATAGTGTAAAATCCTAGTTTAGCATTATCTGCTAGTTATCTTTCTTTATGCTGTCATTTGTATTTCGTTTATATTAAATATTGCTATCCGTATTTTCGGCTGTGACCGGTATCGGTTTTGTGTGTTCTCTTGTTAGATAAGTTTGAACGGACGACATTTTCAAGAAAATACAGCAGAAGTTCATTTTTAAATCAGTGTTGCTTCTGTTTAGTTTCCCCAACACTGATACATTAACTGGAGCGACACTACAAAGGTCTAAAATAACTCTAAACACATACAAATGTACGCATTTCAGACTTCTTACTTGATTACAATTATTTTAAATGTCGAGGAGGAGCATCATGATTTTTTTTAAGTAACCGTATTATAATGGCTTGGTTTCACTTCCTGTTTGTGGATATGTACTTCCAGTGTTTGGAAATTGGCTTCCCGGTCCAGTTTGCTGATAAACGTTTCCTGATCCAGTTTGCTGATAAACAGTTCGTGGTCCTGTTTGTGGATACACGTTTCCTGGTCCTGTTTGTTGATAAACGTTTCCTTGTCCTGGTTGCTGATAAACATTTCCTGGTCCTGGTTGTTGATAAACGTTTCCTGGTCCTGGTTGTTGATAAACGTTTCCTGGTCTTGGTTGTTGATAAACGTTTCCTGGTCCTGTTTGTTGATTAACGTTTCCTGGTCCTGGTTGTTGATCAGCACTTCCTGGTCCTGTTTCTACTGGATAAGATGTAGATGGGGTCACCAGATCGTTCCTGTCACTGAACCCACCTACAATAAAAAACGAACATCTACAATGTTTCGATACTCAGGGACTCGGTGACTTTTAACTGAAAAATCTTTTAACTCATGTTTTCATATTATACCATGCCAATCCAAAAGTACAAACCAAAGACGGCACACCTTAATATATATGAGGTTTCCATGTCTCAGCTGATTGACGAAACATATTTTGTGTGACATTGTTTTCTCAGAAACCCAGTTTGCAAGCTGCACACCAGCTTTGTCAATTATGATTGGTACCATTACCTCAAGAGTTTTATGGTCGCCATTACAAACTGACTGACCATTATTGACGGTAAGAAACTTGTTTCTTTTTTCATACCTGTAACTATACTGTTCCCTTTTCCCCCGATACAATATTTTTTACCGGTTTTTTATTTAGCCTAGTCAAGACCACGACAGCCGCATGCGGAGAAGGAAATGTTTACCCTTCCGGTATTTGATTTCATCCTAGGCGTTTATGGGAGTTCTTGTTGCCCTATGTTTTATTTCCCAGTGTTGTTAATGTCTATCGTTTTGTTGTTGTTCCTGTCTGATTGTATCGACATACGGCATTTGAATGCCCTTTTGGTAGACCTTAGCTGACTGGTGCCATGCGTGATACAGATGCTTACTCTTCTGTATCACGTGTCATGTTCCTTCGTCTTTTGTAAATATAAAGTAATGATAAAAAGTTTTCGCCTGTGGTCTTAGCCCCAGGCAGTAATTGTGTGGCCAGATTACGAATTTCACATGGTACATGTTTGTCATGTGAGGAAAACAAACTTTCGAATAACTTTAGTCTATTTCTACAAGATCCGAATGTCAATTGTCTAAATCGCCATATTACTTGTATTGTGCAGAGCATGATGGGATGCCTAGAAGGGCAGGATACCATGTTAGCTTGTGATTAGTCAGCAGGGAACCAGCTAAGTTACAATCAGTCTAAATGCACAAAAAAAAAGAGAGATTATTATAGAGATACACATATTATTTCAGCAGCTTGACTGTACTATTTTTAATGCGGTATTGCCCTTGAACACTTCGAAAAATTTCATCAGTGGTAAATCTTGCAAGTGCAACTCTACCTTGATTATAAATTGGATCTATTTCTAACTTTGTGTGCTTGTATTTTTCCATATAGACATGTGACTGCAACTCCTCCTACAGTTTAAATCGCATCACTGTCTAACTTTGCAAGCAATTTTGTGCCTTCCCAAACAAAAAATTAGATTTCCATTGCCTGCTTGTCATTTCTTATTGAGAAATGAAGAAGTTTGTTCACATTGGTATACTGTGTTGAATTGTTGACCAGTACTATTTACCCTAATATTTTCACTTGCTTTTTCAAAGCACAAATGACCATGTGCCAGCACTGGGTTTCAAAAGTAGTGCATGAACTTTCTATATTTTACCTATCTCCTTTTATGATCACTCAGTATTCTTAATCTGTAGATGGTACAAGCTATGGTACAGCCTATGGTATAGAACTGTTTACCCTTCCGCAGCACCTAGGCTTACTCCCGAATTTTAAGTGGGGCCAGTGTTGCTCATCTACTTTTTAGTTTTTTTTTTTGTTGTATTTTCTGTTGCATGTTCATGTATTGTTTGTTTGTTCTCGTCTTTCTGGTTCCCGATGTTGCCTATGTCATCGGATTGTTTCATCTTGATTGCTCCTTCAGTTTTCTCTCGCCTTTCCTGCTTAGCAAAACTACCTATAGCTGTGGCAAGACATTTATTTCTTTCATTTGCCAGTTTGTTTACAAAAAAAAAGATTAAAAAAACATTCATTTACCAAATGCAATACCCCAGGTATGGAATTTTTTTTTCAAAAAGCCAATTTGTTGTACCTTTTTTGTAATTTGCTTTTTGAAACACAGAAGCAGAAACAGCATAGCATATGTACATTTTCACAATAAAATTAGAGAAAATATATCAATCGTTACCTCATTTAAACATTTTCACATAAATGATACTCAGAATTTGTTTCAACCACAAAGGACTGCATCTTATCGTAGCCATTTTTTCCTGATATATTCTTTTTGTGTAGGGGACAGGAAATATACTGTACACTTTTCAATATTGACAGAATATTTTGAAAACTCTAAACCTCCTTGTTGTACTTACCGTTAGCCATTAAAAGACGGCGACGTCTCCTTCTATACATAACACATGCACCAACAACTAGGGCTATAAACACGATCACAGCTATAACAATTCCAACATAGGCTCCAGTGGTATCACAGCAGTGTTTTATACCGCCCTGTACATTAGCGCCACAACATCCAGTTAGACAATACTCGTACTTGTCGTAATAATAGTAGTAATAGCCTTTGCTTGTTTTGTGTTCATAATAACACGACCCAGCTTCTGCTCCAACTGATCCATTATAAAAAGATACAAAATATGAGTGTTACGTAGCTCGGTCAGCTCTTAATCGTAAAACACATCACAGAATATTACGTTAGGGAGCAACTATTTAATTCCCTGGAGGAAGTTGGGTTGACCCTCCGAACCAACCTTTTTTGAAAAAAATAAAAACAATTTATGTATGGTTTATTTTCTTTCTTTTTTTTTCTTTTTTGGCTACGTGACGTCCGAATGTTTTATTCACAAAAATGTTTTCAACTTGTAACCTTTTCTTCAACATTTGGGAAAAACTTTAAAAAAATTCCAACTTCCCCCTTCACCACCCCGCCCCCAGGGAATCAAATGGTTGCTCCGTTAAGTTGCTCTATTAAAACGTTTAACAAAACTTTAAAGTTTAAAGATAGCTGAAACTTACCAATTTAATCACATTAAGAAATACTTCATGGCAGCCATAGGTTTTTTGAAAGTTTAACATGGGATATACATTATTTTCGTATTTTACCCTAAGCGTCAGTGAGAGGTAAAATGTTATGAATATAAATTCCTATCCCACGTTAAATTAATATATATCCAACTATAGCAGTCATCACGTGACTTAACGAGTAGAAAACTTGCGTCTGCTACCTGGCCAAATGTTAATATAGATTGCACGGATATAGTTGGAAAATTACAAAATAAATCATTTTATACTGTTTCTTAAAAAAATGTGGTGCTATATACAAAATCTACACACATTACTCTATCAGAATTTCAAGGTGAAATTAGTTTTCACTACTATTTCATATACATGTAGTGTATATAAAGCCATTGGACTTCTTTCTGCTCTATACTTTTGTTCTTGGTTTGCTAGTTTCTTTATTTCGTATTCTTTATTACCAGATATGTTCAATTATATAAATCTTGCTGCCCACTTTTGACGACTTGACCGATTTTGAAAATGCATGATAAGTCCAGTTCAAACCACAATAGGATACTGGTTCATAAGACACTGATTTTGTATAACTAACGATTAACACATTATCCGTTGTCTTCCTCCTACGTCTGATACAGAAACTTGTGTCAGTTGATTACTATGTGTCCAGTTGTGCTAATTGTTCGGGAAAAAAGATCTGACAGTGCAGAGGCCTCTAATGAACTATTTAGCATCTACCAACTTGTTAAACTAATAAAATTCATTCTAAATGTATTGTAAACTATACATCGTGCATCGTCAGTGATCCTGGGCTACATATAAATTACGAAAGGTAATAGTCAAGATTTCACAAAGATATATATGTTTGTTACGTGTGGATGGATATGATATTTGAGATTTTTATTTAAACGAATGGTGAGTAGTCATTTATCTTTTTAATACTTTGATTTTTGTGTTCTTTTCTCAGTATGATGTTGTGTTAATTTTAATTAATTTTCCAATGCTACCAATTGGTCAGTTTAATGCTAGTACAATGTTAAGGTATTATAAATCCAATATCCAATTAGCAGCAATAAGTAGTGTTCCCTGAATTTGGTGTATTTGTATTCTCTCCCATTTTTTTTAGGCACGTCAAGATGAATATTAGATTTGTTTCTTCCATCGTGTTTGGAAAATGTGCTTTCAGCTATTTGTTCTTAAAGCTTTCCAAATTTTTGACTACTTCCTTTGTTAATAATCTTCATTATGATAATATGATCAAAAATAATCTTGATTGCAATTTATAATATAATATTATCAAAAACACGCTTCTACTGTGGAAAAATGGCTTCTGAAAATTTGATGCCAGCCAAAAAAGGGAGATGGGATTGCAAATGTATTGTGTCAAAAATATTAGAAATCGTCTCTAAATTTGGAATTTTTAAATTTGATATCTCATACTGGTAATTTTTTGCATGATGTTTTGTTTCATATATTACATTGTATCAGTTGATTTTCTTAGGTTTCATGGGAACAGAACATTCTGGGACTACTGAAAAAAAATCAGCCCAAACGAAACTTCTTGTTAACATAACAAAATTCACAGATTGAACAGAATTTTTTTATCAATACAGTGATACGTCAGCTGACTTCTAATTGGTGTTTAGTAACAGATTTTTATATCGAACAGTTCCATCGTCTTTGTTAGAATCTCAGCCTTACTTTATATTGTGATAACCTTGTTAACGTATTAAACATCATGATTGTTGATAAAAGATATACTATTTCTGTTCAAAGAAAATAAATAAAATAACAATACTAAAGCAGTTTACCCATCTGTAATCAATGACGTTGTTGATTTTACGTCACTGATCCTAGTAATAATAAAAGATAAGAGTACGTTGCATTTCAGATAACGAAGTGTTTGGTCTAAAGCTTCGTCTAATTGGTTTGCCCTTCGATGAAGTCTGCTTCATGTTTACGAATGTATTCATTGCATGCTAACTGTTGCTAATATTTTTGTGCAAATATCCATCTCCATTTTTCGCGATGGGCCATTTTTTCTACTTACGTTTTAATGAGTTTTCTGGCCAAGAAATTAAGTTCGGTAACTTATGCGTGCCGAATTTTGCACATTGTAGTTCCAGACACAATGCTCTATTTTCATAAATTGTATACTGCTGAAGGAAATGATTTTTCATCTCAGAATGAGTGTTTTGAGGTATTTATTTTTCTTGGAAATTCTAAAGATTTTGCGACTTTTTTACTTAAAAAATTTGAATAAAGATCAACGATACCGATATTAATTTGGTGCGCCGGACGCACGTTTCGTCCATTTAAGTCTCGTCAGTGACGCTCGAAATTAGATAATACAGAAAACGTGGTTTTTATAAGGGGACATTAGCACTACTCAGTGGGATGCGCATGTGTGAAATATGAGAATTGATTTGGTTACATTTTCATCTTCTGCACTGTGCAATGTACAGTGAATGGTTTATTATTATGCCTTTAAGTTTAAAAGAATCTTTACTAGTAGTTAAATGATATAAAAGAAAGTTGTTTATTTAATTGATAGTTTTTTTTTACCTCAGTAGCAATACAATAGCAAGGGATTGCATGCGTACAAAATGAAAACTTGGAGTTTAACAAAGCACATTTATAAAACAGGTAAAACCCCATCTGTATGTAGCCTCATCGTCAATCCCAATCTCAAAGCAATTATTAGAATCTAGGAAATTTTGTGAGGATCAAAAAAATTTATATTGGTGACCTTAAACTTTCTGAAGGAACGAGCTTAGGTACCTGATAATCTTGTTTGAGTAGATTTTATTACAAAAACAGCCATCATCACGAAAACTTACAACTTACAAAAAAATGCGATTAGCAGACTCCATATACAGGGCAACAGAAACTTTGCAACAAAAACCCGGATATTCACGATTATTACACCTTCCGTCGAACTAGAAAGTTAAATTAGAAGACGCGTGTTAGAGAGTTCCATTGGACACAATAAAGACCCTTTTGCAGAGTTTCTTGAGAGTGGGTTATCTGGGTCGCTGCATAGACTGAATTGTCCGATAAATAATATTATATTCACTATAGCTTGCCTAATGGCAGTAGAAATTTTCCTTAGTAGCTTATTTCATATTTATTACTAAAGTTTTCATTTCACGTGAGATACAGAATGACGTTAAATTGCTTCGAGTTCACTTGAATGGATAGGACACAAAGGGTCGCAGAAAATGGGATTACTGATTTTAAAATAACCTTTTTATGGTCTTTTATAAATTGTTTACATTTAATGATTTCATTTAAATTACCATTCATTCAAATGGTATAACCTCCTAAATATTGCTGCAAGGAATCTGTATCGTTGTATCGATAACCTATCAATATCCAAAATCAGAAATAGGGACATACTGCTGAGTTCAAGCGTTACTTCTAAAATATTGATCACTGATAAGATATTTTAGTAGTAACAATAAAATATGCCCTGAAATGTTTTGATATTTCAGAATTTTATAATTCGGTATCATTAGTTGTTATAATTTGGAAACCTACATTTAAGAAATTTCATTTCCTTTATCACTTTTTAATTTCGTCGGTATTTTGTAGTGATTCTGCAATTTCTTTCCCCATTAACTTTATCATCGTTAGGCAAGGAACACTATGGGAAATATTTTTCTTATCTTTTCAACTTTTCAATCCTGAAAATGATACTCTTTTGTTTAAACATTTTACAACATAAATTTATTTATTTATTTATTAAATCAGAGATTTTTCTGCACTTTGAGCAACACTTTACACGATTATTAACATTTAAACGCTGTATACAAAGAAAGACGCCGATTTTATCCTCATAAACGTTATGTAGATACAGAAGAATACCGAAAATGCTTTCAAAAGCCATAATTCGATATAACAAGACAAGAACAGCAACAAAAAAGGACAAGAACAACGAACTGAGGGACATGAAATTGAAATCTGAAAACAGGATAACATGAGCATTAAAACAGAGAGTGAAATCATTTATGCTGGAAATGTGAGCATTTACCGTAAAGAATGCGGCTATGGCACGCGAAAGTAACCTAAACCCTGGTAAAATCAATTTATCTCAGGTAAACTAAGTTTATCCGCCAGCTAATT
>JAOXYI010302438.1:0-10439 GCA_028566495.1 Lithophaga antillarum
CAACATCACTTCAAAGTCTTAGTGCATCTTCACTGAGCATTAACAACTACAAACAAAGTGAATTTGAATTCTGGGAAGACCTAGTATCTAGTATTGTGGGTTCTGGTGTCTCAAATGGTATCTCTGACGAAGAAAGGAGACAAGGCTTAAAAAATCTGAGACGGAAGGCTTTGATATTCTTCCTTCTGTCAAATTTATTTTGTATAATTTTGCTTGTTGGATTTTATGCCGTTTTATCGCAGTCATTTAGTAATAAAGCAACGTTTAGTATTGTGATGGCGGTGACACTGGGATTATCACCTCTTATCCAAGTATCTGGATGTACCGTATACAGAATAGATGACATATTGACTCGGATAGGTCGATGGGTTTCGTTTGGTTAGTCAAAATTGAAAATAAATGTGACATATATTTCAATAAAAAAAGCTTTTAACGTTGGATTACTCGTTGTGCGTGCGCTTTCCAAGACTGCGCAGCAACAATTTAAACTTGTTCGCATAGCTGAGGATGGAAAGAAGTAGACAAATGATTGCTGAGGCTTGCGTTCAGCATTGTAAGAAAAAATATGCATGTAGTAGGACATTATTTTGAATGGATTCACATGTATAAATAAAAGCTGCAAAGTGTAATATATTATGAAAGGATGTGAATATAAATGAACTGCTTTTAGTTGAGGGTTTATGTTAGAATAACACGCAAAGAACAAACAATATCACCCGAGACGGAGTCAAAAATCAAAATAAAATCACATGTTGAAGATCATAATTAAGAAGAAAAAACAAGAATTTAAAACACAAATGCCACATTTCACATAACATAGTCACTACTAAATAACGTGCATGTACCTGATTCATACATTTCGATACATTGTAAACATAAAAGAGTATAACATTTTCCCTAATCAAACACAAAGTCAGTAAAACCTAACACTAACAGTACAGGGGTAGCGAAAGATAAACATCATGTCTTCAAGTAGCTAGCAACACTTGACAGTTGAGAATTCACAAAGCTGGCAACAGTTGCATGCGAATGTTCAAATTGAGAGCCGTTTTTGAACACCCGCCAGCTCTTTTGAAATACAAACTGAGATTAAGGCAGCGAAAAACGTTCAGTAGCCACCAGCTGCTTGACAGCGGAGCTGTCCACAGTTGCTAGAAAGTGTTTAAAATCGGCTTTCAAATTGCCAAATATCTGAAAGCTTTTCCTTTACTTTCGCTAGACCGTTACTGTAGATTACTATAATGAAACAAAATCTCAAGATTACCTTTATTATTCAGTCATTGCAGTCGTTTGTTATAAATCTTCGAACTCGGTGTACCTGGTGGTCAATTATGACAATATGGTTTTGGTTAAGGGCTTAGAAAAATAAGTTTATAGAGTATCTTCCACTATGGTAAAAGTTTATTGGTTGTGTACATCAGGAAAAACTTATTTAGTGTAAAGCCGTATATTATTTGTAGTAACTGTTTTGATTAGTATATAGTCAGTGATGTATATTATATATTCAATGAGTTGTTGATTATGTTTGTAAAATGTGAAAAAAATATGATAAAAATTTAAAAAAAACAAACTCAACACCCTAAAGTACTACATGCCAAAACTTATATTTTCTTCCGTATGTGGCCATTAAAAATGAAAAATTAAGAAGTCGCACCTGTACTTGTTCCATTTTATCGTGCATGTTGTAATTATATATTCCTGTTTTCTGGGCCTTGATTATTATTTTTTGTTTTGTGGGAGTGGAGGTTATTGTGAGAAATTTCGAAGATTTTGGCCAACAAGTCTACTTTTTTCAAGCAAATTTAGTTGTGTATGGTGAAATTTTTGTTACACCTCACATGACTATTTTAGCTATGGAAACTTATGTTTTTGTATTTTCAGCAAGAGAGGCTTATATAAAATCGAAATAATTTTTATTATCCGAAATCTACGTCTAAAAAGCAATCATTTGGTATTATATATTTTGTATTTATGTCTGGTAACATTATTTTAAATTCATTTGAAAGACAGCTATCGGGTAAGAAATTCCAGTGGTACGAGTATTGTGCGTAACGTCTCAATATAATAGTTGCACTTCAAATTTGAGGCAGTCATGGTATAAGTATATATAAAATTTGTAGAAGACAACCCTAAAAACATTTCTATAATTTCTGTTCCATCCAGTGGCTTCAGTGAAAAAAAAATGAAATGTGATCTTACGAAGGATGCCAAGTGATAGTAGCCAAATGAGCTAAAACCATTGGTTGAAACTTGCAGCAACATATTCAAAACTGAGTCAGTACGTTTTAAAATATTAAACATTAATATTTTTATTAACGGAGGTCATCTTGGAGGCCAGATGGATAATTTTAATAATTTACACATGGCCATTCTCTGTGAATTCGGGTACAAATTTACTCAATGGTTCTTAAGAAGATGGCTTTGCAAATTTTGGACAGAATCAACTCAACGTCTGAAGAAACTGGTATAATTCTTGAAAACTATGGAATATCTTTCATTATTCAAATGTGTAAAGAATTTCACAGTTAGAGATTGTATAATTGCAAAGTTTTCAAGGTTCAGCTAGTTGCAGAGTTTTCGACGGGTGCCTAGTACGAAGCAGGAAATACTGACCCTCACGGGGAACAATACCTCCGCAATCTTTTTTTTCTGAGAGTTCGTCGTATCCTGTTTTTAGTTTTTAGTGTTGTTTGTGTCTCTCTTTCGTTGCTGGTGTATCGACTTACGGCTTTTGTATACTCCTAAGCTGCTTCCTTTGCCTTTTCTCACTATCTAAGGGCCTCGGTGGCCGCGTGGTCTAGGTAGTTAGTCAAATCGTCTATAGATCACCGACGTGGCAACACTGGAGTTGCGAGTTCGAGCCTGAGTTGGTGCAAGGTGTGCTCGACTCCAGCCTTAATTGCCAAGGATTGCCAGTTTTACTGCCGAGTGTCTGGGGTTCTCACCGGGTACTCCGGCTTCCTCCCCTAATAAAAACTGGGCGCCACGATATAGCTGAAACATTGCAAGAGTTAGCGTAAAAATACCATTCAATCAATCAAACTTCATTCTCTAGTAATGATCAGTACAAACTTCTGAAAGAAGTATGTCCACGTAGCGTTTTGCATTATTTTCACCATGACTTAAAAAATCCAGTTTGATTGTGACAAGTTATGATATATTGGATTTTTTTTTTTTTTGTCTTGTTGTTTCTAGTCCATGAATATTTTATTACTTGTTGGCTTTCTACTGTAACCCTAATGGCCACTATCAAATGAAATGGATAATTATTTCGAAATTGGGATTTCCATATGGAAATTTGTCGTCTGTTCTTGTAGCCACCCAATATGACGAGATCACCGGGACATAAAACTGGACATAATTCAGAAAAAAAATGAAAAATTCTTCTTTCACGTATCCATTTACCTGCAAAACTGAAAGCTGTCCGGTGAAAACTGCAGGAAGAGTTCCGATAACAAGGTAAGCCTAATGACAAAGGGATTTATATGTATCCAACTTGCAGACATCACAATAAAATAGTATGTTGTGACAATTTTTATTATTATGGAAAAGTAACAATACGAAAATTACACATTAAAAATTTAAATGTAAAATTATAATTGCATATATGGATAGAAACAATTTGGAAATGGAAGAAGCCATTTTCAAGTAAAAACAAAGTACTAACCATTTCTGTGCTGAGGGAACCACGTTTGTAAATATGTCGACTGTATTTTAAAGAAACGAATTATACCTAACGGATATATAGCGCGATCTTATGTAATTATTATATACTACTTAACAAGTTTGGTTATATTCCATTTACAGCAAAACATAGCAAAAGATATAAAACTAACATCCAATACACAAAGTTGCATAGTTTATACCTTCATATCACTACATTTCAAAAGAAATGTGAATTATGACTTTTAGTTATTAATCCAATGTGCATTAATAACTATTTCATTAAAACTATGATCTTCTTTTATTTTCAAATACATTTAGTGTTATTTTTAATTTTTCAAATTCTATTTTGTCTTATTTTAGTATAAACTGTCTTTAATTTTTAGTAATCATTCCATGTGTTCCATGTTATGAAAAACATTTTAATTAAGCTTAGTGTTGAACTCTACTTCATTTTCATAAAATTACATGTTATGTAGAATATGATTATCTGTATTACCATTCAGACTGTGAATTCTTTTGGTTATAAACTTTGGTCTTTATATTGCCGTTTAATGCTATGTCATATAATGAACCATTATCAATTTTCATACTTTGGAAAGTAGACTGTAAGTGAATTCAGAGAAAAAAATGTCTATTAATTTTCAAATATTTACAAAAATTATTGAGCAAATCACAAAAATGCCATTTAAATATTTTAATTTACGGCAAACTACATTTAACTGAAAGAAATAGGCTCAGTATGATTCTTAAATAGCCCTACGTATTTGATAACTAAAGCTTACTTGAGGCTATATCACTCACTTTGTTTCCTAGTGGTTTCAGAGTTTCTATTAAGTTTTAGTTAGTGGTCACCATGAATTCTGGGGCATTCGTTCGATATTCTTCTCATTCTATTTGTATAACGTGAACTCTCCATGTCACAACTATGCGTTATACCAATATAGCATTCCAAAAAAGTCTTTAAAGTTTTCTCCAGTGAACGTTATGTTCCTCATGGACATTAGTGGGATATTTATTGGCACACAATTGGATTTCTTATTTATATTAATGCAACATGGTTCTGTCTTCTGATGATCTGAAGACTTTAAATATACACTGGTATCTTGCAAATACTGTCGATTTTATTTAAACTCCATGACGGAATCAGAATGTCATCAAGCCTTACCGTTTAACCTTTTGACCTTTTGTTTTCTTGTGCGACAATATATAACCAACAGTTATGGCTGATTTAGCTGTCAAGCAGTAGATGTGAGCACATTCTGACCCTGCTTTACTAAATTACGTATTGTCCTTTCCTCATTCTGTGTTTTAGCTAGTGGTCATCTTGTTGGCAACTGTACCGTGCAGGGTTTATTTATTTATTTATTTATTTATTTATTTTGCGCGTCTTTTACACTGTTTTAACCCCACCATTATTTAGTAGTAACAGTTCAGTTTGTTGTGATATACTTCATTATTGGCCGTTCCTGTTATTCCTTTTAATAATTATGTCAAATATTATTGTATTTTCAGTGCTGTTTCTTAAGAAGATTTTTTAAAGTAATTTCCAAATTTGAGCCTATGTTTCATTTTAAACTGGATAGACCCTGGGGCTTTCATTTGTAAAACATAAAATTTTAATATAGCAATGATGATTCATGCCAAATAGTATAGTGTTGTATCACTATTTCTAGTTCTTTAGATATGTCACAGTAATTGAACAAGATTCTCAAATGAATTTATTATAAAATTATTGCAAATATGCATAAACTGCTATAGCAACCATCTTGTATGATTAATTACTGTACGTCATTGGACAAAATTTCAAAGGAGGATCATCAAAAGTTGTTGTATGTACCAAATTTGGTTCCAGTTTGATATGTGGCTCCTAAGAAATACATTTTGCAATGAATTTATTGTAAAATGACCGCTAATTTGCATAACGACTTGGTTGCCACCTAGGAATAATAACCCAAATTGTTAGATAAAATTTTGGAAGAGGACCATCGAAGGACTATATATATCAAGCTTGGTTCCATTTAGGGTAGTGGTCCTGAAGTAATTAGAAATTACGGCTAATATGCATAAATGGTCCTGCTTAGCGATCATATTGGGTATATGACTGCTTTGTCGGAAGCAAATTTTGAAAAAAGGACCATCAAAGTACTACCTATACCAAGTTCGGTTCTATTTGATTCCATGGTTCTGAAGAAGATTTAAAAAAAAAACTATTTCTGGAGCAATCAAAGCCCACAACCGTTATCTTCCATGGTAGACCAGGACCTTGAATATAATTCTGAAGGAAGACCTAAGGAACAATCCCTTCAAAAATATAGTTCAAATTGAAGAAGCATGTTCTGGAGAAAAAGATTGTAATGTAAAAATTTAACAGACGATGGACATATTTACCACAGTGTCTGATTAAAATCTGTTTAGATAAAAAATCCAAACTTATAATTTCTGCATTTCAATTGTACTTAACCAATTTTTACCCAGTTTTTAGCATATGAAACGTTACCTGTTTTCCCGCAATAATATATTTAGATCAAGATGCATCTGTATTTAACAATAGTTTTGAAGGAAGGTATATAATAATCCTAAGATTTGCTGATTTTTGGGGAAATATAGTTTTACCTAGATTGGAAGTTACTTTTCTTGGTAGATATTAAGTAAATGTACATTACAAGTCAATGTGTATAATTGTTCAATCATTGTTGATTTAACAATGTTCAGTTTTCGAGGCTGAAATGAACCCTTACTGAAACTATTTCTTTCGATAAATCTGTACATTGTTTTTAATGAAGACATTTATAAAACTTCAAAAGTACATGTACAACATCTGATTATGAACTGACTTACATATATAAATACTTTAAGATTTTTAAAAACATTACCAATCTAAAAATACATTGTTACATAGTTAATAACATCAATTTCTACATATAGTCTATACTATTTAGAAAAAATCTTCAAAGTTATAAATAGCAAAATATACAATAAGATCAACTTCTTTTAAGGTACATATAAAATATAATATTTAGCAAAAATCTCTAAATTACAATATGCAAAATAAAGAAAAAGGCCTGTTATCAGAACTGCATTATACACACATTGAAGGCACATGCTATTAATCTTTTTATATGACAATAACAATAAACTACACACATGTTGTAATATAAAAACTTAAATTTAATTTTATAAATACTTCAGACGTCAGACTTAAGTTAATCTTTACACTTTCACTACCAAGTTAGATCTGATTTTTAAAACAAAAACAAGATCAAGTGTTCTATGAATGTTAGAACGTGAAAATGTCAAAGATTTATTTCCAGTCAAGTGAATGGTGGGATTTCTTTTTCTACATGAAAATGATTTCAGAATTTTGACAGCTGGAACCTAAAATACCTCCGTCATCCTAATCAAACCTGATCTGCCTTCTATCAATTTACTACAGTATCTTATATGAAAACTTTTTTGTGGTAAAAACAAACTGACACGAACCTCTAAATGATTAAAATTTCATTTATTTAGGACAGAGAGTCACAGAACAGCAAAAACCCGACCACTACGTGTGGCAAATTATAAAATGAAGTAATAGGGTGTTCCTTAAAAAATTTTTATCTATTTATACTGCAATCAATTATCAGCAAGTTGAAAAAAGAGTTTAAGAGGAATAAAACTTTTCATGCATGGTAATAACTACCATCGATGATACATAGCCACACAGTTAAACTGTTGGTGGAACAGCTACCAAAAAGTAGAGTAAATACATAGATGATGTACAAAGTGATCTCTGTGCGTCTGACATGTTGTGCAGGAAAAAATAATTCTTGTTATGAATATACATAAATAACAAAATAAAAGCAAGATAAAGCATCTTCCGTAAATAATAAAGAACTCGTGACAAAAGCAGTTAAGTTTCTCTAAGAAAATTCCTTTTTACATCATCCTGAAAGAGAAACAATGTTTCATGTAAATCACACGAATGAAGATAACGGTTGAAATAAAAGAAATTACAGTTTCCCAATTAAATACGTTCACTTCATTTTCTTTAATAATACTTAGAACATTAAACTACAGCATTATATGTCAATATTCTCAACTTCATATTTTTGCAGTTAATTACCAAAAAATATATTACAAACAACAATAAAAAACATATCGCAAGAATCAAAATTCTGTAAGGACAGACTATATTTATATTGCACTTGTTAATAAAGTAATACCAGACTAAGGAAGCCTACATACGCATGCTGTCTTTTTTCGTAGAGGAAGATTAAAAGTTAACGATATAGATAAGATTTTAAAGTTCTCAACTGAAGGCAGATTATATATAAATATTTTTTTGTGATTAACATTTTTTTTCATTGGTGCCTGTTTTTCTTACATCTGAAAACCTTTTTTTTAATGTTTGTTTACCCAAACATGAACACATTAAGTTTTCCTTCATAAATGCTATTACAATAAACAGCGATAAATTAGTGTACAGCATTTGTAATGTTTAATGGTTTATCTGGTAATAATGACATTTTATTTAACAATCAGCAAAATAAAATACCATCCATTACCTGAACTGATAGATTTTACACAGAATTCTTGATCAAAACATAAGAGAATCTCCAACATTAAGCAATGAAATATTTCAAATTCTGAAAATGCCAAATTCGTCATGATAAAACACTATGTACTACATCACACTGTTGTTTAAAACATTAACAGAATTCTGAACAAAAACGTTTATTTTATTAGAAAATCTATTATTATAATTACTGTCAATATTTCAGATTCTGAAAATGCTAAATACTGACTCTACCATTATAAAGCAATGGATTACATCACACTGTCGCTTGAAACATACGTAGAATTCTTGATAAAACCATTAGAAAATCTCCCAAATTAATCAATGACAATATTTCAAGTGTTAGAAATGTCAATATCTGCCACCAGCACAATGCAGTACATCTCACAGTTACATTATTTCATTTATCCGCGTTCCTCCTCATTGTTATACTGATTCACCACTTGGATAGAGATTATCTGTATACTGTGGCGGGACTGTTCCTGGCTGTGGTGGATATCCTGGTTGTTGTTGTGGTGGATATCCTGGTTGCTGTGGATAGCCAGCTTGCTGTTGTGGTGGATATCCTGGTTGCTGTGGATAGCCAGCTTGCTGTTGATAACTCTGTTGTGTTGGATAGCCAGGTTGTTGTCCAGGATACTGTTGGACAGGTACTGGTTGAGTTTTCAATGGTATTGCTGCAGAAGTATTACCCTGCTGAAAGAAAACAACACATATTTTAAACTATTCCTATTAATTTGATTTCTTTTTTTATTGCTACGAAAAGAAAACGTTATGCTGTACGATAACTCAGTAAATGAAAACAAAGTAATCAAGGCGAACTAAAAATATTCTATATATGCACAAGGTCTGTCAAACAGCAATTATCTTAAACTTCAGCCAGAACAATTATGTAATATTACTATTATTAAAGATCTTTTTATTTGTGTGTGTGTGTGTGGTTTTTATTTGACTTCAGTTGATGTCCTTGAAAACTGTTTAAATTATCCTAATCTTTATGTCTTGCTTGTCTTGCTTTAAATTGCTGCTATAATGTGTGAATCAAAAATGATACATTTTGTTTATTATTGTATAATAATTATTACAATTTTAATGAAACCACTTTAGCATGGACATTCTTGTACAAAAAATACATTTGTCATTTTATAAAAGAAAATTAACAATTAACCACATAATAATTAACATAGCATCACAGAAATACTTTGCCTTTTTCTTGTTCAGTACAGTGACCTTTCAGGTATACCTTCACATTCTTCTATATTCTTAAAGTCTTAGATTAAAGAAAAATTTGTTTCATTCTTGATGGGGTGTGTAAATAAATTTAACTAAGCAGCAAGCTTATGCAAATTTCTTTCATCAATCCATTCCTTCATAAATCACTGAAATCGGGATAACATTTTTACTTCCTTATACACCAACTTGGCATATTTGTAAAAATTGATAACAGTCATTACAAGAGACTCAATTCTGATCAAAATTGTTATTATTATTATGTCCATGAAAATATAACAACACAGAAATAACAAAAAAGAATGAAAAGAATGCCGAAGTTCAAAACCACATACCCATGGACCAGATAGAAACATTAGCAACAACGGATCAAACACAAAACACAAACGTCTAAGCAAAAGAGAGAAACAATACAGAAAACGAAAGCTAGGACAATATGAACTCCCACAACAACCGGGAGTGCCATCGAGTGCTCCGGAAGTATAAGCATATGTCCTGGTCCGCATGTGGCACCCGTCATAATGTCCAGTGTACAAAAGCCAGTAATAAGTCGTAATAACTTGTAAATCAGGTAAGTTGTAAATAAGTTGTAAATCATGACTACAATACGACGAACATGTCCGTAATTGACTGTGATACTGACAATCCGTACTGGTCAACCAACTCTATAATGTATTGCATTCTGAATTTGTTTATTACCTTCAGATCAGCTCCTCTAGTTGTACGTCTCCTGCAGTAAATGAACACAAAGGCCCCAATAATAAAAAATGCTATTACGGCAACTATAACTCCAACTACTTTCCCAAGTGTTGATGCTTGAATTCCACATTCATCGCTACTGTCACCGCACTGGTTGTAACCGTCACACTTTAGCGATTTAGAAATACACTGACCATTCTTGCAGGAAATTTCACTGGTAGCATTACAATCACCTGAAAGCAACAAAAAAACAAAAAACAAAAAAAAAAACATTAAGATTTTGCAT
>JAOXYI010302548.1:0-16851 GCA_028566495.1 Lithophaga antillarum
ATCTCTTAAGTCTTTGGCGTTTCTCTAATATTGGTCCTTTTTCTCTTCTTAATTGCATTTCACCATTTTAGGAAATAATTACACACAAAGAAATAATCCAGTATCATTTGTTGCTGTTATCATTTTTTCCAGAAAAAAAAACAATGTAATTTAAAAAAAGCTGCCAAAGTCATGAAAATATTTTTAAAAAAATCAAAATGTGCAATTTAGTATATATACATTCTGCAAAAAGTTTGAAAATAGGAACAAATAAATGTATATTCATACACCGGAAGATGAGAAGTTGTCAGCTGTTGTTAGCAGACGAAATCAACCAAATGTCAGTTTCCCTGCAATGCCAATGATACGAATAAGAGATACATGAGACCAATATAGCCATGGGTCGGCAACAAAAGAATTCTTTTAACAGGTAACATCATTTCTACCATATTTTACCAGAATTAATCACTTGGCAGTGGCTGGCGTTAAGGACATAGATCCTTGTCCAGCTGTTTCCGCTAATGTCCAGGAGTGATCTGTTGCGTGTGGTAGGGAACTTTGTAGGAAACTGAGAAGATTTAAGCAGGAATATTTATTCATTCATAGATATTTCAGTGCAGCAATCTGACCATTGTATAAGTCTTCTGTGATTGCTGTGGGCATTCTCTTAAATTTTAGAACAAAAAAGTTCAGCTAGAATCAACCCCTTTAGCCAGGTGAGGTATTTCCTTCACTATCATCGGTCTTCTGTAAAGTTCTTAGGTGTATCCAGGGCAAAGTTGTGACTAATTTAGCTATAATGAAAACGCAAACACCAACTGGCAACTCGTGAAAATTTCAGTAAAAAACTGAGAATTTTTTCGTTACAAGTCCGGTATTCGTAATCCGCTTATTTCTGACATTTCCGGTAAACAACGCTCGTGGATAAAAGGTACTTCGTTTTGTTCCCCTGGGGATCTAACAAATAGTTCCAGTGACTCGCGTAATAATTTATTAGATTGTAGAGTTCTCCTTTGCGAAGGTACGAACAGTCAGCGAAAACAAGAGACGAGGCAATTACAAGTAAGATACATTGGATTAACAGATTAAGGTTTGAAGATAAAAAGAGTGACAATAATAGTGTGGTCAGTGAAAAAAAGAAACTTGTATAGGCAATTAAAAAGCAACTTACATTTGATGAAGTCTTTTATCAGGTTGGGAACAACCCGTAAAATAAGGAAAGTTCTATCCTTGAACAGGGAAACCACTAAATTGGCGTATAATAATAGCCCAGTTGACCACTTTACAGTTTAACAAAAGTGCTTCACTGTTGATAAGCGCTTCACGGATGCTGCATTTCTTGCTGTCACTTTGTTTGGAAGGCGTGGTGTAAATAATGGCCGCTGCATGGTCTAATTTGCCGCTTTCGTCGTCTGACATTAAGTTTAAATCATCCTCACTAGCATAAAGTTGAATTTCTGGTACCGAATCAGCCATTTTCTGAAAAAGAGTGGGAAGCAATAACATCAATTTCAGAAGTGTGGCCATGTTCATGTAGTGTTCTGTAATTGACGGTTTTTATATTCCGTAGCGGTCGATCCATGATTTATATAAAACAATACAAATAGTTGTAGTTCACCGTGCTACGAACGAATTGAGCGGGAAATAATAAAACAAGAAAGACATTAATAAACGCCGAACTTTTGAGAAAAATTGAACAAACGACAATATGTTCAATACAAAAGGAGTTGATCGACGCTTCAACTCAAAATAATAACAATTTAAATCATTTTAAAAAAAATGAAGAATAATTAAAATAAATGACTACCTGGTGAACTGCCGTACATTTCCTGAGGGCTAGTCGGTGGCAAGCACAGAGTGCTATTGCACCCTGAGAACCTGTGTTGCCTTTTGATAAGGTATAAGAAAAACTTGGTTTTTTTTATATTACTACATTGGTGAGGAATTTTAATAAAAACACATATTGAATTTATTAAGTTTTTTAGTTTTTTATAGTTTTCTCCAAACAAAATAAGACCGTAGTTTTTTGGTTTTTTTTTAAAACTTTTTAGGAAAACAATTAACTGGTTGTGGCTTTGCAGTCCGCTATGCTGAGATCTGAGTTGAAACTTCATTAAATAATGTACATTCTACAAGAATATATCTAACTTAGAGATTGTTGCTTTACATAGCCCTAGAAGAACCGTAGTGAATATTAAACTTTACTCAGAGTATATTAAACTTAAAGATAGTTACTTTACATAACCGTAAGAGAACCATATAGAATATTAAACTTTACTGTTAAACAATTAAATGTACTTTCAACTGTAATTAAGAAATTAAATGTTATAATTCCCGTTATCTTTAGAATTATCAAGTGATACATTTAACTTTACAACTTGAAATGTTCACGTAGGCCTATGGGTAAAAAGTATGTCTATTTAAATATTTGTACAATTAAAGGGGTAGTCACGTTATGGGCAATTGGGCCGATACAAGAATTAGATAAATACCTATTATTTGATCCTGTCTCGGTCCAATTTTTTGTCAATTTATTCGTCCTGTTGGGGGTGCAGGAATAATGTACATGCAATATGTACATGTTGCGTCCTGCAACTTATAAATACATGTAACCCGATGTCATTGCCTCTCACGTACAAAACTCCAAAGCAAGGTTGGGCGGTTAAAACTGCCCCCGTTTTTAACCAGTGGTTTTAACCGTCCCGGTCAATACTCCTGAAGTGGTCAATACTGGTCAATACCGGTCAATACTGTCATTTTAAGTGAAAAATGGTCATTTTTGTTCTGTTTCATATCTTAAATGATGAAAATTTTCATTTGAAGTCACAATTTATATACTTATTTCTTGCTTATATGTGTACATCACTGAATTAATTACTATTAAAATCTATTAATTAAAGTACATTTTCAGGTTTTCAGGTGCAGTAAAAATACATTTTTAATTTATATAGAAATTACATAAAGATTTATTTAAATTCAAAATGTGTGATTGTAATAGGTAAGTTACAGGTAATTTAATTAAAGTGCTGGACAGGTAACTGTACACCTGGCTGACAGGTCATTGCAGGTGGTCAATTAAGAAATTTAAAAATTGCTAAAACAACAAACCCCAATAAATGTGTTCATAAGAAGGAAATGGGTAATAAAAGTGGCTGGATGAGACAGTTTAAAACAATAAAATGTTTAAAGTTCATTCATATGTCAGACAGAATTATTCTAAATGCAGGAACTGAAAAGTTCATAGGCAGGGACGAAACAGTTTTTCTTTATTATAAAATTGTCTTGTGTACAACAAGTTTCAATATATATAATTTTGTTCATTTTATCAAATTAAAGAAGAAGCATTACTAATTAACATAATATCAAATCAACTTTACAACATTAAAAATAAATACATAATCCTATGGCTTTTACTCCAGTCGACCAGTATTGACCAGTAATGACCAGTATTGACCACCGGCCAGGTCAATACTAGTATTGACCGGTTTTTTGCCAACCTTGCTCCAAAGAGAAATTTTGAAAATGACTTAAAACACTATGAAATAGTGTAGAATAATTACAACAGGTGAAAATTACCTATATACCAAACCAATTAGCCAATGAAATCCAAGGATATAAATGTAATCCAATAAAATTAAGGTTAAAGTAAACCCAAACTTGGTACAATAGAACAGTACTCAAGAAAATTAGATTAATTTTCACTGAACAAAAATCTGAAGATAAACTTTAACTACTAAATTATATATAGATTTCAGTGTCTTCCTTTATCATTTTTATTTTTTCATAATAAAAATTTTCACTTTATTTCTATCTATGGCTATTGACTGCATTAGATACTATGGAAATACCATTAAACATCCTGTATTGCTGGAATAAACAAGAATACATGTACACCTTGCTGTGATAATAACTGCCTGAGGGTGTTGTAACATCCTGTTACTAATTAATTTGGTTAAATGAAATCAATAGGGGAAAAATCTGAAAGTCCAGTATACTGTAATGATAAAATAGCCTCAGTTTTTCAAGGAAGGGAGATAATTTTGTGAAACTGGAAATGGGTCAATTGGGGTATAATACGCCAAATTGGAGTATAATAAGATACTCCATTTGGCGTATAGTACATCTAATTTGAGTTTTTGTTTTCATTATTTCACGGTGCACTCCAGCATTAAGTCATACTATTGTTGTAAACTTGATGTACTATGATATGAGTTACCTTTAATGCAGCAGCTACATGTACAATGATCTGTCACTATGGCCCATCAGCAGGTCCGATGACAACTTGACAGGTTGGGAATCTACAGGTAACTGCTGTTCTTTGTTTACCTGGATAGTACTGTTCCTATTATTGACTGTCTGCCATGCATTGGAGCACCACACATTATCAATATTACCACGCTATTACCACGACTATTTATGAGCTTTAAAATGATAATTTGTGTACACTTGTATGAAGCTGCCTAATGCTAAGAAAACTGTGAAAAAGCTTATTTTTCAGGCTGAATCAAATCAAAACAGTGTGCTTATTACACTGCATTTTCTGGTGAAATGCTAAGCTAAGTTTAAGATCAAGGCAATAAGAATATAGAAAAAAACTGGCTGACAAATTTTATCGCTGTTTTAATAACAAAAATTTTAAATCAAAAATATTTCTTCTAAAATTTTAGTTTTATAGTCTACATTGGAGTTACGGTTCTTAGGCCAGTATTTCTAAAATTTGCCTCATATCATTAAAATAAATTGTGAATTTTATTTTTCATTTAATTTTATGTAAGTAAAGCCGTTAGACCTTCAAAGTGCATTTTTCCTAAATTTTTAAGACTTCTTTGGGGAAAAATGTTTGTTCCCGTAGTTGTAGGTGTAAAAAGTTTCCTTTACTTTAAAATGAAAGTTACAAACATTTTTTTCAGAATATTTGTTCATCCAGGCGCAAGAAATACAGCATCTACAAGTAAAACTGTAAACTGAAAAATACCAGCAATGTCCATATTTTTGGTAGGAAGTTGTGTAAATATGCGCGGCCTATGCATTTTTTCATTATTGTAAAAAATGATGGATGGCGATACGCTAATTGGGGTATCGATTTATAATCCATTTGGCATATTATACCCCAGTTGGGTTATTATATGCAAATTAATGGTTTCCCCCAAACTGTTGAAACGAGGAATAGTTTAACAGTGCTAAAATCAAAAATTTGGAGTTGAGATTTTTACTTAAAATGGCACATATTCACCATGTTCACATCAAATGGAACAACTTTCTTGAAAGAACAATATTTTTATTTTCATCTTTTAAAAAGTTTGGTGCCTTCAAAAAATGTTATTTTCATCATGTGTTGAAGGTGAATATTTCTCAGGTAGTTATAAATATAATGATATTGTTAATATAATGATATTGTTTTAGAGCTAAAACTCCATCAGCAAAAACTTATTGGAAGGAATTGAAATAAGGTATGGAGCTTCAGCATCATGAGTTGCATTGTGTATTTAAACTACATGTACATGGATGCAGCATGTCAACTTCCTGTTTACTAGAACTTATATTGTACATTTGAAAATTTTTTGTCCACTATAACTCAGCAACCGTTTATGCGAATTATTTGAAATTTGGTATGCATCTTTATGAGTTGTATCATGTGCAAAATTCATTGATGTTGCAAGTAAACTTCCTGTTTACTGAACTTATACTTTTGTGGAGGCATCTGTGTCCTATGGACACATTCCCTTCTAAGTTTGACCATTTACCTTCTTTGAAAAAAAAATAGCTCTGGATCTGAATTGCAACTTGATTAACATGGCAGCAGGGGAATAAGGGAAAAATTTGCATAATATAAACAGGTGTTTTTACAACTCTTTCATTGTTTATCTCAGTCTTTACTGGGTCCCGTTGACAGTTTCCAGACAGACACCAGTCAAAAGAGTTCCGGTATACCGTTTGCAGTTGTATCTTTCCATTTTTGCTTACCCTTACCATCTACATGTACATTAATTGTATGAGGACTGTCCTCTGTTATACAAAAATTTAAATACGCTTTTTTCAAATCTTTCATTTGGTTGCATTTTTTTATTAATTTTTGTGTTAATTTTTTTACAAGCCTATTATATTACTGAGGGTTGACCTTCAGGCCTTTTGTCTGTGTCCATTGACTGTGGAGAAAATCTTCAGAGTCGGAAATTGTTTGGTTCAAATACTTTTTTACCTGGTAAAATTATGCATTAGCGGCACCTGTACGATATGTGCAGCCTAAGCGAAAAACTGTACAAATGAAAATGTTCAAAAGTCAAAATGGTAGTAAAATTGTGGACAGAGTCTGGTTTGAATTATTTTTCTACTTGAAACCATTCAAAAGTTATTCAAATTTTTCTGTATTCTAATTGAAAAGTTTTTACTATAGTATATTAACTCCAATAGTGGCTATTGGATATACATGATGATGATACATGTCCATGTATATATATTCATGATGTTATAAAAATATAAAAAGTACACTTTTTCAGGTTCACTATGCTGTCTGTCTTTGCTGAAAAGAGTAAAGGTATGTATTTAAGAAATGATCACAATTTTTTTTCTGTCTCTGCAAATTATAACTAATTGTGCTACACACTGTGTAACCAGAAACAAAAATTGTGGTCATCCCTTTGGCCCTATCAAGTTAATTTATAGGTTCTCATCCACTTGTATTGAAAAAAATAGGGACATCTTTTTTTTTTTAGTTTTAACTTATATTCAGTATGTTCATGAAAATCCCATAAAATTAGAATAATTTTGTGAAAATATCAATATAGAAATATACTTTGCTTCAAAAAAAAAAAAGATAGGTTATCAGTAACTGGGAATGAGAATCTGCAAAGTAACTTGATAGGGCCTTATGAATTAATAACTATCACTTTCTTTTTATATACAAAATATATGTGTACTGTTATAATTGTATTAGAATAGTTTTAAAATCTAATAACCACGATTAGTACCTCACCAGGTAAAGCTTTCAGCCCTGTTATGATGGATATAATTTTTAAAGTAATCAAATTCAAGCATTAACATTACATAAATTTAGAAGAAAAAATTCTTACTCCAGTGAGGTTCTGTTTTACAATACATTTTGTATTTATAATTTTGTGGTGTAAAATGTGACGTGAGACTTAGGAATGATGATTCCACACAAGGGACAATTTTCTTTTCTTAAGGTTGTTTTTACGTACTATTTATACTCGACAATTAATATCTATGCAAATGCATTACCACAATTATGGATTTGTTCCATCATTATTATATATATATATATATATCCAGCTGCAGTAGGCTAATTATGCTTTTTTTTTAAATTAGTTAATTAATTTTTAGTCTGTCTTTACGATGTAAAGGTGAACTATTGGAAAGGCCTCGGTGTCCACGTCTGCCTCCATGTCTGAGTTCCTTCAGGTTTCTCTTTATTCAGAAACCATACAGGGTATAAAGATTTCAAAAATATCTGATTCCAATTCTGGTAAATTTCCCAAAAGACGGTCATACTATTATTTTTGGAACTTTTATGTAGCAACCATAGATTTTTTAGATCATTGCAGCATGAAGACTTATAAGGACCATTCAGAGTTCAAAAATGAAATATTCCATATTTTGCAAATTTCCTGAAACAGTTCCAGACTATTCATTATGAAATTTTAACTAAGCAACCTTATATTTCTTTGATCATTTTAGATCCTAAACAAATGCTGATCATTTGGATTTGAAATATGTGTATTTAACAGAAAAGTGATTATTTTAAGAGCTATCTGAGAGACTTGCAGACTGTTATTTTAGAATTAAAATTTTTGCACCAAGTCAGTTAAGGTTACAACAGCTGTATAAGACATGCTGGGGAAAGGCGAACTGTGCAGGTGGTGGCTGCAGCTATATTTCAATCTATTTTTACAGTGTTTCTGGAATCAATCTGGAACGATTGGCAGGGGACAGCATCAGAAGTGGTTGGTATGGTGGTCAACTACAACCTGTACATTGTGGACCTCGTGTCCCTAAAGTGCAGTGAGGAACTAAACGACCAGGTGCTAATAGATAAATAATTTTCAAACTGTATTCATTAAAGATTCCTAAGGCATGAAAGGTTAAGAAATCATTCTTTTTGTTAACCTTATTAAACAACATTCTTTTCTTCAATATAATAAGAGGTATAATTTCTGAAAAAAATTCAGTTTGTCATACCCCAATATGTTATTTATAATTATGACTTTTTTATTCAGATCATCAACACCTATTTAACACTGCTCAGCAGGAAGTTTAACCAGGTAGAAAAGGTAAACATTAAGTTTTAAAAATGCTTATGAGTTTAATACCACCATGACTTACAATTAAAGACCAAGTTTAAGTCTTGTTGCATTCCATTGAATTTTATGTACATAACAGTACTTTGAATTAGGAAATTTCAAAGAAATATGATGTTAAGCATGTTAAGGAGAGAGGAACCTGCTGTATGTTAAAAATAAATTAATCCTCCTGAATTTTTTGGTATGCAAGTTTACCATAAGATCAAGTATATTTGTCTCCAATTTTCTTCAAACTTTTGGGAATTGTAAGTAACTATGAAGGTATATGAGGATACATGTGGGGTAATGTGAGATTGCCAACCAAGGTTCTTAAATATATTTTACTGAAACATTTCAGATGGTGCATTGCATTGACTCGTTTGTTTTAACAAACATCGTGATGGGGAGGAGAGATGTCACCTGGCCCAAAAAGGTAAATGTGTTGTCCACAATTGGAAATAATAAGAAAATATCATTTTCAATATAAAAAAGCAATAAAATGGAAAAAAAAACAACAAGAGCTAATCAGTGAAAACTGCAAAATTGAAAGACTATCAAAGTAAGGGTGCACACAATCGAAGGTATGTTTGACACCTTAAAAAATGTAGTCAACCTTCTAAATGGTAATAGAACCAAATTTAAACAAAGGAAAGCACACAAAAGTTAGCTTTTTAGCTCATCTGGCATCCATCATTTCTCTGTTGTAATAAGGTCAATATTAGCCCATGAGAATAAACACATTAACAATTTTTAAATAATATGTAATAGAAAAATTGGGTGATTTCAGGAATGAAAAATAGAAAATAAAATGAATTGAGTTATTTATTGTTTCTTGTATTATTTCTATGCCCAGCTAATCTAATGTATTTATTTTACATAGGTTGACTTAGTTAAATATGATTTCATAATTGGCTGTATACATGAGCGGTCCAGACGTCACTGGGTGGCACTTGTAAGTAGACCTTACAGTTTGAAAAAAAAAACTGATTCTATTCTTTTCTTTGCATAACAAATGTAATTTACCTGGCTGACCAGTTTTATACTGTGTTTTTTAATTGATATGTTGCTGCATTTGTTCTCATCCTGTCATGTATAACTAGAATATGTTTCCGTTAGTTTATTGGAAATTGATAAAAACATGGGCATGCTGGATACATAACTTTGCTTTTGAACAATTAATGTACCTTTTAGACAGTGTTGTGATTACGCATATATATGTCATACTGATGGTGTGGTTTACTTTTAAAATGAATTAGAATGAAAACATTGTAAAAAAGAAATTGTTGTCTCGATCCATATTTTTAACTCAACAAAACTGCTAGACACATTATCTTATTTTTTGATAATTCTAAGCAAAGTTGCATTGCATGCTCATCTAAATTGCTCATCTCAAAAATGACACAAATAATTTAATCGATGTGACCTGCTACAAGAATACCTTTTTATTTAATTGTTTTAGGTTTTAGATGTCAAGAAGAAGACTATCATTTTGATGGATCCTTTGATAGACTATAAAAGCAGGAAAATTCGAACTTACGAAAGAAAATTAATGTATGTTTAATATTGTGAATAGAAAAACAATGTAAATGTTTTAAAATCTTCAGTGAATTACTCAAATCAGAAAAAGAGTAAATAAACATGATAAAAAGGAATTTATTTAGTGTTGTAATACTTATACATTCTGTGGTATAATACAGAAACAAAAAAGTATAAGCCTATGACAGAAAATTAAAGTACATGTATTATTGTACACACCATTCCTAAATTAGGTTGTATAAAGGAGTATGTCTGATAAAGGCCTTATCTGGCCCGAAATTTTGGCAAAAAAAATTAAATTGTATCACAACTATTATTTCTTTTCAATTCTAAAGTTACAAGGTAACAGTAATGCCAATTAAAAGATTATTTTTCTCAATTCCACCAGGTAAATGGTTTTTAGGGCTACAAAGTATCCCAATTTTTGCTATTTCATTAAAATTAGTTAAAAACACCTAATATAAAGGCAGTTTTTGGGTCTGAAAACTGTGAGTGCAAAGGGATACCACTATACTTTCTGTTGTGTTTTTGTTAAACACAAAATACATACAAAAATCAGGGTGGTAGAGGTATGCATTCTATATAATTCATTCCAAAATATAGCCTAAAATCAACATTTTTCAACATATTTTATAAAAATGTTCAATTTTGTCATTTTTTGATGATCCAGATATCCATAATTATACAAATTTATCAAAAATGTTCATTTCAATGTCTTGGATGCCTTCTAAAATATTCTTACAATGTTTTCATTTAATTTGAAAAAAAAATTGATTTTGGGGGCATAATAAGGCCCTTTCCACACTTAGTCCTTTACAAAAAAGTGCTTCATGATCTTCAGACGTAGTTTTTTCCTTCATTTTACTTGATAGAATAAATTAATATAATCTCGTCTTCACTATTGATCACCAATTTATTATTTAACCTTGCATAGTGCTTTCTGTGAGGATAGAGGTTTGGGTACATGGTGTGCCTCCATGGATGAAAATCACCCCAATCAGGAGGATTCTACATCTTGTGGGGTTTTCTGCTTAAAGGTAATTTTCTAATTTAATGTAATTTACTATTTTAAAAGAAAGAATACTAAGTGTTGTTGTTCATTTATTGTTTATCAGTCTCATAATAAACAAAGTTTGTATTTTCCTTCCATTGTTTGTGTGTTGTACTTAAATATTTTTTGTTAAGTCAAATAAGCAACAAAATACAAGTAAGGGATATTTGGTCAGTGAGTAGCATCTCATATCTTTACTAAAATTAGGTCCACCTGTTCCATAGATGTCCCAAAAACAGGAAAGTACAACAAAATGGTTTCTTTTATAGATCCAATAATACAAGAAAAACAAGACAAACAAAGACCAGAGTATCAAAAATGTGGATGGGTTGAACTAGTTTGTTGCTTACCCAAACCTACCCTTTCTTTTGTCATGTTTGTTGTTATTTAAACTAGTATAAAATGTTATATATGATTACCCCTGCATATACCACCCTTCAGAAACTAACAAGTTTTACATGGCATGAATCCTGACCACTTTAGATACAGATATAACAAAGGATTACCCATGGCCTTCAATACATTTGAGCATACATATATTATATTGGATACCTCTGACATTATGAATGAAAAGGGCCATATTTTACAGAACATTTATTTTTAAACATGATATCAAGTAATTACTGAAGTATTGAAATTCATCAGAGAGTGATATCAGACAATTATTTTCTCAGAATCATACAGTAGGGAAGGCTTAGCTTAATGTTTTAGTGGTTTGTGATTAATGAAGTATATTTTTCAGTTCATTAACAGATTTCTTAATGAACAAAAAACACATGCTTCCTTTGACGTTGATAAAGAGAGGTTTGAAATTGGTCAACAATTGCTGCAAGCTTTGCGTAAGAAAATTTAATTTTTTCCTTATGTTCTTTGTACATAGTATTGGTTAAAGTAGGTAGCAGTTTGACATACATGTATTAACAAAACTGCTGTATGAAAAATTATATATTGCTTTTCATTAGGGATGTCACTCGTTACAACTACTCGAATATACTCAAATACTCGGTAATGATGCATATGTATCCAAGAAAAAAATACCATAACAAAAACTTTGTATTAAGTGTACAGAAAACCACAACATACATGTATCAAGTGAAATAGAGGTAACAACTTTGATGAGAAAAAACCCAACAAAATCTACAATGAATAGGTCCAAGAGCAAAAAAAATTCAAATTATTATTTTGTCTTATTTCTTGTTCCCAATTCTGGCTCCTTGGATCCTCATGTTTAAAGGATATAAACCAAAAAATGAACCATCAGCTTAAATACTTATTAATTCTGACACTATATTTTGATGTGAATGAAAAGCAACTGAGATTTTTAATTGCATTGTATTATATTTTTGTTTTTGTCTTTTGCTCTATACCTTGCAATTCTGTTGATAATGTTATAAAAAATATCTCGTGGAAAAAATATATTTCAGATTGCATGTTCCTATACTTTATATTAGTTTCTTGTTTATTACAGAACCAAAACCTAACAATGCTTGTCATCTATGTATTGAAGAACCCATAAACATGGTAAATTAATTTGCATTATTTAATGTTTTAGACAAACCTACAATTTATTTCCATATCATCAGTTAGTAACTCTTATGCTTCATTAAAAAAAGATGCAACAAAGGGGAATCTAATTAGTATTACTATTGTCTATATTTTTATATCAGAGTGCCTCAGTACAGAAGATACATGTAACAACAATTTTAAGTTGAATGTGTAAGAAAGTTTGATGAAAAATATTTGTCCCATAATGTGAAAGTACAATTGTTTGTACAAATTTTTGTTTTTATTAAACATACCACATCATTTGATTCTCAGCAAAATATGTCATTGATTTGCATGTAGAAGATTCCAAAACCACGAATTCATGAATCCATGAACATGTGAATTCTCTTGAATGCAAGAAAATTGGCACTCATGAATAAATATATCTTCTCAGTAATATATTTTCATTTTTGTAGAGACGATGCAAACACTGCCGACGTGTTTTTCACAAAGAATGTATTCCTTATGGTGTTTGCAGTATCTGTCCTATCTTTCTCAGAGGTAAATACAGAAACAATACAATGCATTGTTGATATACATATAAAGAAAATCCTACTACAAGTGAGATAAATTCTGTATTTTGCAAGATAGTAACTAGTAAAGACAAATTAATTTCTTTTACATATGATATCAGTGAAAAGGATTAATGTTTGGTCAGCTTAATGTAAATGGAGATGATTTGACCTAAGCAATTTAACTTTTAATTATGAATAGAAGGAAACTTTGTTTTGAAGTGTGCAATGTACATATTATCAGATGACAGTATTTAACTTTTTATTTGTATCTCAGGCAAAATTTGAAGGGTTCTATTTATTATTACGTTTAGGGTATTTTTTTGGCATTAAAATGAATACTATTTTTTCTTTTTCTTTCCTGCAGATAAATGGTAATGTATGTTGAATCTTTTAGCTTTGGTGTGGTGTGCACTCTCTATAGAATACATTCATATAATATATATATATATATATTTATATTTTTTCAGATTTTAATCTGCAAAGGACTAGGGACAATAAGAACTGTTTCTGGTCCCAAAAATTTGAAAAAGTCCAAAATGGACAGAGGAATAGCATCTACTCTAAATGTTATACAAAATAATTGCCATATATAAATCCATAACTTTTAGATGTTATTGAGCATGTGCGTTAGTCAGTGACATCATTGAAATATAAGTAAAACTCACATTTTTAGCTCACCTGGCCTAAAAGGCCATGTGAGCTTTTCTCATCACTTGGCGTCCGTCCTGCTGTCCGTCCGTCATCCGTCCACAATTGCAAAAAATTCTTCTCCTATGAAACCTCTCAGCCAATTTTGACCAAACTTTGGTGGAATGGTCCTTGGGTGTTCCTCTTCCAAAATTGTGTCCGATGACCTCGACCTCCGAACAAAATGGCCGCCAAGCTAAAAATAGAAAAAAGGGGGGATGAATTTAAAAAATCTTCTCTGGAACTACTTGGCTGATCTTAACCAAACTTTGCTGAAATGATCCTTGGATGGTATCCTTCCAAAATTGTGTCCGCCATGGCCGACCTCAAACCAAGATGGCTGCCACAGCGGAACTTAGTTTAACATAGAACTCTAAGGGAAATTCATTAATTTTTTTATTTTCATCTGGAACTGCTTACTCAGTTAGAAACTTCATTTGGTGGAATGGTCTTTAGATTGGTCCCCTTCGTATTTGTGTCGGATGAACCTACCCGCCAACCAGGATGGCCGCCTCAGCCGAACATAGTTTTCCATGGGACCCTATAGGAAATTCATGAAAAATTTACAAGTTTTGAACTACTTGCTCAATTTGAACCAAACTTTATTGAAATGATTCCTAGGTAGGTCTCTTTCAGAATAGCATCCAATTACCTCACCCGCCAACCAAGGTGGCCGCCTCAGCCGAACTTAGTTTTACATGGGACCCTATGAAAAATTCATGTAAAAAATTTTCTCTTCTAGAACTACTTCCTCCATTGGCACACAACTTTCACGAAAAATCCCTAGGAGAACTTCTTTTGGAATTGTGCCCGTTGACCCCACAAGCCAACCAAGATGGCCGCCTTGGCCCAACTTAGTTTGAGATAGGACCCTATGGGAAATTCATTGTAAAATCTTCTCGTCTGGAACTACTTACTCCATTGGAACTAAACTTTGTTGAAATGGTCGTTAGATGGGCTTCTTTCAGAATTATGTCCGATGACTCCATCGGCCAACCAATATGGCTGCCTCAGGCGAACTTGCTTGTGCTATTGGAACCAAATTTAAATCAAATGGTTTTAATGTAAACTTTGTCTTTGCAACCTTATACCAGGTGAGCAATTACAGGCTCCTGGGAGCCTCTGGTTTCAATTTAAGAACATTTTTGTATATATTTTTTAAGTATTTCTGCCTTTGACAGTATTTAGCACACTCGTGTTCAATCAAAATATTTTGATGTATTGTAAGACTGATAAAAATACACAACATATACAAAAATCAAGGTTTAACACAGCTGTGCTCTATATTAACATAGCCAAAAACTACATGAAATAGTGTGATATTCAAAGTATTTTTGTCGTTTTGCTTGATTACGACATGTTTATGACATCATAAATGCTTTGAAAGAACTTTTAAACAAAAAAAAAAAACAATATGATTCAAACGGTTAGACAACTTAAATATATAATAAGCATACTAAGTTGGATAATATGTGTAGTTCATATTTGGGGCCAAAAACAGACCTTATTGTACCTACTTCTTTTTGTCAACCATGATATCTCACCTAATTGATAGGCCATGGTAGCCAGATAAGCAATTCAGGAACTTCAGCCCCTCTTGTCTAATATCTTTTTTCCAAAAGAAATATCACACTGTTTCAAGATTATATATCTTAGATATTTCATTAATTTATTTCTCACCATTGCATCACCTCCTAAAAACCTCCGTTCTAATGCAAGGGAAATAATCAGTTGTATGGTGTATCCCTTTCTGCACTTTCTCACAGTATATAGTTTCTGGCAGTTTGGTCAAAGAGCATTTTCACATATTTTTTTAAAGTAATATGTTTTCTATTAACAAGTCATACGTAATAGTATTTTTGTAATATATACTGAACCTGAATACAATAAAGACATATGTTAAATAGAGAACAGATTGGTGTCAGATTAAATACCAAACAGTAGGAGTGTCACTAGTGAGCAGATTTTTTGTTTCCTGAACGAATTTTTTGTTTCATCTGAAATCTACATATAACACTTACTTCCAGCACCTCTATGTTGCTTTCACATTAGCTAAGGAAGAAATATATATAAGTTAAGCTCTTTATTGCCATTGGTCCATCATAAATCAAGGGGAAAAAATCCTAAGAATTGATATGCTGTTTGTTTTCAGCAATTAATGATAGAGTGTATAATTTAAGAGAATACTGAATGAATAAGAAGTGGAGTTAGAATCAAAATACACCCTTCCTGCTTTTTAGAAATTTATGCATTTGCATATTTTTTTCCAGCAAATCAGCTAAAGAAAGCATCTGCCAAAAGGGGTGAGTTCAATTATGTGTTTTGTAGGTAAATTTGAGTGATGGATTTTATTTCACATATTTCCCCCATACGTATATATAAACACATAAGATCCACAATTACTGTTCAACTATGTCCAATGAATGGATTTTTGTAAATTTCATAAGCTGAAAAATACTTGATATTTTGCATACCTATGAAGTCCAATGAGTCTTCATTAAAACATAACAATTTAAACACTGACATAGGTTACCTAACGTTGAGGCGATAAAATCATTTTAGATTAACATTTTCCCATAAAAAAACAAAAGAAAAGGATTTTTTTTTATAAAATTAAAAACTTGCTAATAATTTTGTTTCTATGCATGAAATAATTGAATTACTGTTTACTTAATTCAGCCATGCTTGTCCAAAGTTAGGAGTGTTTCCCTGGGGAACTTTATCAATATTTGTACAACTTGAGTTGTCTCATTATTATATGAAACAAGAGCAAATTGTGAAAATGAATTTGTATTACATGGTGTTTTAATTCTTTTTAGAACCAAGTACTATGACCAGTAAAACAAAGGAGGTTGCAAACTCAGAAGACTCCTCGAGTACCGGTTAGTGAATATACTAGTTCCCACAAAAGGTTTTTTTTCAATTTTGTAATATTATTTCATCACTGAAACAACAGGATCAAAAAGAATTGAATAGCTTTGACATCATGGCTTAAATGAAGATTAATATTTGGTAATTGTACCAAAGACTTCAATATTTCATCGAAAGAGTACAATATTCCCTAGGGGAACAAAGGCATAACAGTAATTAATTATACATGTTCCCCTGGGGAATTTTATCAATATTTGTACAACTTGAGGTGTTTCATTATTATATGAAACAAAAGCAAATTGTGAAAATGAATTTGTATTACATGGTGTTTTAATTCTTTTTAGAACCAAGTACTATGACCAGTAAAACA
>JAOXYI010302549.1:0-10439 GCA_028566495.1 Lithophaga antillarum
CTCCTGCCTGTGGTCGTTAGTATCTGTTTATGACCACTAGATATTATGAAACTCTAAACTCAAAACCTGTTGAGTTTATTTCAGAAAGTAAAGCATATATTTAGAGAATATTGCAGTTCTTTTTTTTAATTTCAAAACTTTAACAATTCATAATTCATTTTCCGCGATTGTTAGCAACGGACTGTTACTCGCGCACCATACTTTCTTCTAGAGTTGATCGATGAAGTTACGGAGTGTGATCAACCTTGGGTTACTGACGCTGTTTTTTCTTTGTGACAGAAGGTTTTTGTATTCTATACGTAACCAACGTAAATCGTAATTAAATTATTTCTTTCAAGCTAATCTACATATACCATGTTTAAACTATTTTTGCACCATGTAAGTCGGAGATATCTGTACTGAATTTGAAGAGTTGCCGGTGTCAGTTGGAGATCTGGCGGTTCGAAATGCTGTTTTACGTCAAATCTCAGATGACGACAACTCTTCAAATTCAGTATGGTTATCTCCAGTCTAATGCAATTCTAATGCAAAAAAGTAGTTTATAGATTTGACGGCAATGACGGATTCAAAGTTATAGCAAGTTTTCAACTGTTGTTAAATTTATTACGACATAACAAGCATATTGCGTTAGAATTCCGTATTCTAAATGTTTTCCAACCAGGTCTGTATATGAGTACAAAATCAGATTTGTTTCCGATGCAACTCATCGACTGAATGGAACTTAATGACACTTTATGCAATTTCACTGTAGCGTAGTGACCAGTTTTATCGGTAAAGGAAGCCGAAAGAGACCGTTAAGTAAAAAACATTTATCACTATATCAGATTTGAGCAGATTTAACCTTCGGCTTTCCATTAGCCCAAGTCAACTGCAAACACAGCTTAGAAGAAATAAGCTAGGTGATCTGTATATGTAGATATGACCAACTCATCTGGTCCTTATATGATAACGTATTTATATTACGTTCAGTTAGTAATGCATATATTTTTCTTAAGAAGCTAAAACTGCAAGTAAATGTGCTAAAGACATTTTTCAGATTTGGCTCGTAAAAAGTTAAAAACGATATAAATAGATTGAGACGTTAGTGTGTTTAACAGTTTCCAGATGGGCAGAAACTACAAAAATCAACAATTATTCTTTTTTTTTCATTAAATTGCCGAATGCTCCAATTCCAGGATCAAAGACAATATGCAACACTAATAAGAAAATATTACACTTAGGATAATTTAAAAATTATTTTTTTCCCAAGTAATAACGACACTTTCATAATGATGAAATGATTAGCTAATATATTACTCCAGAAACTGATTCTGTAGTTTCAGTTATCAGTTTTTTAAGTAAAAACTAGAGTTTTGTCTCCTTTTTTATGCACCATTTCAGTGCATATTAATATGGACGAATATTTATCTGTAGCTAAGCAATCTAAAACACAGAGCACGTGAATTTTGAGTAACAACTGTCGTTCTTATATTAAAATGGGCTTGAGTTATTAGCTGAGACTGAAAAAACCACTCGATCATTTTTTCAGCCTGCTTTAATATTATTTAATTGATGCAGAGTGTATATTTAATATATTAATTGACTTTGAACACAATGTATTTTTTTTTAAATAAAACAGCATAATGTTTGTCACACTGAAATGATTATCAGTGATAAAAACTGCTATTTTTGCTTTCTATATACACCTATATATCCTGCAGTAAATTACCGTCTGTGAAAACGATTAGCTCGCTTTGTATGAAATCAGCGAGTTTATGAAAAAAAAATGGGTTACTAACTTATTTATAAAAATATTTTGTCAGTCCATTAATATTTGATAAAAGTGTAAATTACAGTTTGTGTAAATTTCTTTGATATTTTTAACAATTAGTGTCATTAACATTTGAAAAACGAGTATTTGTTTTCAAACAGGTGCCAACCGACCAAGAACAATACAAGCCAGTACAGCTGTACAGTACAGCGTAGACTGTAGCGATAAAGATCAGTTCTCTACAGCTTTATCAGAGAGTTTGAATGATCTCCAGTGTGTCCAGAACAAAACATGTACAGTAACAGCAGAGACATCTGGTTGTTCAAATAGTAACAGGAAAAGACGATCCACCACAAATTTGGACGTAATAATACAGATGTATTCGGAGTTGTCAGAAGATACATTGAATTTAGATCAGTTTTATGCCAGTAACATAGGTAAATGCTTAGTCAGTGGATGTCATAATATTTGCCAAGCGTTAAGTTGCAAACACATTTGTACATACCAGAAGATAAAGTCATAATTTTCAGAATGGAGATATATCGGTTAGAACCTTTCATTAAACAGGCACGCGAAATTAGAAATCCTGAACCAATTAACGATTGTTTACATGTGCAAAAGGATAAAGTTGGTTTTTATTTGTGTATTTTGAGAAGTTTTCTAACAAAATACGAACAATTTCAACATAAAAATCATGCACGTAATAAACATAGTCTTTATTAATAAATTTTGAAAAAAAGTCTGAACTGTGTTACCAGTCGTAGAAGGAAGAAATGAATTATTATCGATAGGGCTATAGCGTATAAACGGCAATGCCTATTAAGAAACTGATAAGATGAAACAACCTAACAGAATTTATTATTCACAAATTTTGTGTGCTATTTACTTTTATTCGAATAATGGAATATTTTAATTTATTTGAACAGTTTCGCCGGGACTATTGGAGTTAGTAACAGCTTACACTGATTTGACCATGTCCATTATTCAACTCAACAGTACTGATGTTTTAACTTTCGATATAAATGGCAATGTTTATACCACTGATCTGGCTTCACTCATCGTTACATCAAATGTGTCATGTGAAGATGGCGCTGTTGAGCAAGACCTAGTGTGTAGTATGTGGCATAATTTGAAAAATGTTCTGAAGGGTTTATTTTATGCACTAACAGGTTTTTGCTAAAACTTCCAACCATTTACATTTTTTATAGTAAGCATCTATATTTGCTAGCAAATAAATTTTTATTAGATGCTGATTCCCAAGTTTTGTAACCTAATTGTTTTTTGAGCTATAGATGTCCCCTATTTGACACATTTAGTCACCTACTCCAATTAAAAAACGTAAGCTGGAAACATTTGAAAGTTATTTTAGCTTTTCCGATTCTTAAATCCCTTTGTTCAGCTTTACGTACACTATCTACATTGTTTAATTATAATAGCTAAGTTTAAGATCATTATTCATCTGGTGTGTTTGATGTTGCAGGTTCGAAAAAATGAAGGTTACTAGCTCACAATTACAAAATATGCAGCAAAACTCCTTGGTGAGAGGCCTTTCAGTGCTTTAGTTTAACTTAATGGATTTCATTATATTGACAAAATGTTTGGCGTAGTTGCTTAAAAAATGTGGCCATGCTTCAAAATAGACTTTTTTAAAAATATTATTGCAGTTGAATGTCCAACTGGAACCTACTGGAGTAGTGATCTTTGTGTGATGTGTCCCAAAAGAACTTATCAAAACGAAAGTGGACAGATAGCATGCAAAAATTGTCCCCACGGCTATACCACATTATTCATCGCTTCACAAGAGGAAAGCGAATGTTCTGGTATAATTTTGCTAAAAAATATTCTTTCACCTCTTAGAATAATGTTATTTTTTAGCATCTGTGACACAATTTGTCAGGACTGATTTTTTTTATTGTTGTTAAATACATTATTCGACAGTATTGTGCAGTCATACCTGAAAGAAATCCTAATGTTAAGATCATCTAGAAGAACGTGGTTTACTTCAATTTGTTAAATTCATGACAAATTCAGAGTGAAAATATAAAATAAAACTTGTTTTTAACGTAACACTTTGTTCATTAAAAATTTGACGTATAATTTTCAGCAGTATGTCTTGTTATTATAAATAATTTTCTATTCGCAGTTAATGACACAGAAACGGCTACCAATCTTTCACAAGATGGTTCAGGTACTGTATTTTCTTACAAGCGTATGTATCAGTTTTTCATTGTTATGCAAGGTGTTATAAGTGCTGGATTGTTCCAAAATAACAATAGAGCGGTACTTTAAGTAACTCTGACCTGCTTTAAGTAATTCTAACCTGCTTTAAGTAGACATCTGACTCATAACTTAAAAAACTCAGTTAAACCAAAATGATTGCAAAATAATATATTCAGCCACCGAGTCAGTCAGATGTAACTAATTAGGTGTTTTACTAGAGCTCTCCTGATTACAATACAATGGACAATTTCAATAGAGATAATGAATACTCATACTTCAGTTTGGATTGATCCACTGAAACGAAGATAGGCATTTCAAAATTTAGTATTTATGTATTTTTAAGAATTTCAGCGTTTTGTAAGTTGGATAAAGAATTCAGGTAGGTATTTATATTCATGAAACAGCCTTGAAATCGGGTGCAGGTTTTCAAAACTACCCTTCGATTTCTCGTCTCTTCAATGGACATAAAATATCTAACTTCATTCTTCATCCTGTACTTAATGGTTCAGTGGTTAGTTTGAATGGGGTTAAAGCCAATTTTTGCAATTTTTCAGTATGCCATGTCGATCTATTTTGGGGAGAACGTTGGAATGCAGGAGAAACACTGATCGTCAGCAAGTAACTGTTAAACTATTAATTTCAGTCCAGTGAAAGTAAGTTTGTTTAGTATTCGCCAAATATCAAGAGTGAACTGAGGCCTGGTGTCTGGGTAGTAAAGGTCACTGACTCAAGATCAGTAGCCCAACACCACTGCTCTGGGTGTGCGTCCTACTTGCGCTGCTGTATGTGTTAAGATTTGCAGACACCTTCTCAAGGTCGGAATTTAACTGGTTCAGCCTTATAGCCTTATATCTATCCCGGCTTTTCTCCCCAAGCAAGTCTGGTAGTCACGATATATCTGAAAAATTGCTGAAAGTAACGATAAATCCAGATAATTCAATCCAGTCAAGCGTAAACTTACAAGTTTACAATCTTAGAGATGAAAGGTTAATGTTTTTTACACAAAAGTTTGACAAAACAAGTGATCGGCAGTAAAACTTAATTTATCTTGGATTAGGTATGCTTTTAAAGTCGAGCAAATGAAGTAGTTTTGTAACTGACATGTAAAGAAATGTCTCTAATTTTGCCAACAGAGACATCGTCCTTATTACGAAAAAACAGAGACTACATTAAGAACTAAAACAAAATGGATTTTAATGTTCAAAAATGACAGACTGTCTAATATCAACAGTTAAAAACTTAGATCTTTAAAAAACCATTACTTGAAATGCGGTTAAAAAACATGCCTAACAACAGGTCTTTTCGTACGTTATAATACAACGTTATAGTGAGATTTTGAAGCAATTCGTCATTATCGTTACATACAAATGTATTGTAAATATTCAAAATTCATTTTTATTTATAAAGAAGATGTCTGTTTATACAGGAAATCACTTTACTACTAACATGTAAATTCTAATGTCGACATTTATTGTATTTTACATAATATTTCAGCTCTTTATCAAACTCACAAAATTGACTTACTTTTTTGCCAGTCTTTAATGTCGTGATTTCTTGCTTAAATGTTTCAGTTTGGGATTTTACCAGTAAAAATATCCACATCATCAGTTATACCCGATAATTATTTTTGAAGAACATACACTTTGATTCCAGTTGCATTCATATATAATAAAATGTTTCTCATTGGTACCGTTAGCAATCAACATCAATGATGTATCTGAATTCTTGATTATTTACTGCATATTTTTCATTTACATTATAGATATCTACATTAAAGTCATCATACCTGCTGCTGTTGGCGTTGTTGTAGCTTTAATCATAATTATTGTGGCCTCACTGTTAACTTGTAGGAAAAAGATAAGGTAAGATTTTACTTGTATAAAATGCGGCCTTTAGAATATATAGAGAAGACGTACAATATGGTGATGGACTACATTTCAGCTGGGTTGACAGATAGACATATGAAATTTTCGGAAATAAGTAGTATCTATCACTCATTTAAACTACATTCGAGCGTGAGTGGACGCTTGTATATTTTGTTCAATCTAGGGTTGATCTCCCTCTTGCGTAGGTAGCCTTAGATGGTTTGGGCTATACTTTTGGGATAACTGGCTGATGTGTTCTTCAACAGTCGATTCATACCAGTGCCAAAGTATTGGCTACTTGGCTGGTTATACTCTCGGGGTCTAAAACTTTAAATGTTTATACGCTGAAACATAAATTGTCATAGATTCTAACAGAACAATGTACGATGATATTACATATCGTACAGTTGCGGATGATTCGAGAAAAAAATGTGTACAAGCTTTTTATATTCATGTTTGTTAATGATTTGTGACACCATGGACGACAAAATATTAGAAATGTCAATAACAAATAAAAAAGAATAATATTTCCTTTGCAAACAGGTTAACGAAGATCAAAGTTAATTTAACCAACTATCAATCCAAAAGGATTCATATAATTAAAAATAAAAGTAAAGTTATATTATAATATCAATTCAAATTTGTGACATTTCAGGAAAGAGGAAAGAAAAAACAGTACAGCATCATTAAGAAGAGCGGCAAGTTTGAATATGGTTCGGCCTTATTTTGAAGAGAAAAATTTGAAGGGTAGAAAAACACCAAGTAACGGAAGGATTTCTGTAGAAAACTTCGATTAAAGTTGACGTAGTTTATCGAACACACGTCACACATCTTAAAATCAAATCAGACCAATTTTTGCCAAAAGGTTTTAAAAATGGGAATATTTCAACCCGGATTAAGTCAATCTGCATATTACTTATATCTGTTTCTCTAGAAACACTAAAATAAGTATGTGTATATTGTATGTATTCGAGCTTTATACTTGGAATACTAGCTATATGATAGTCCTTATTTAATACATACATATTTCGTATTTTACCAAGGGAGTATCACATGGTATTCCCTCTTAAACCAGAATGCTTACATATATCTGCACGTAGATATATTTTTATTTTTAAATCGATTTGAGCAAACAAATATTCATTAAAACATTTACTTCTGTTTAACCTCACAGTAACGTTAACTTTAGAGGTATAGTAAACACAATGTTTTTTTTTTAATTTATTTATTTATTTATTCTTTTCTGTTAATATTTTTAACAATTCGTTCCAGAAAACGTTTGAAAAAAATATCATTCGATAAAATACCATTAAAACATAAAATCAATGATCGTTAAGTTATTTCAGAGAAATAAAAATGGTTGAGCGAGAACGTCTTATAAACTCCGGGTGTTCTTTTAAACAAAATTGATAAAACTGTTTACCAGCTAGATCCTTGCTTATATCTGAACACTGTAATTAGTATTACCGTATGTCAAAATTATAAAGTTTTATGAAAACCCAAAAAGTACAGAACGTAGCACTAACTTCTGAAATTAGGAGATAGCCGTAATTTATTTTAATACTTGCCGACATCAATCGTTGATCGTTGCAAAATGAGTTTTCTAGTAACGCGTTAGCAGAAGCAGTATTTGGACATTCGCGACCATCAAATAATAGATTAATATCGGCAAATATTCAAATACAATACTACTAACTCTTTTTTTAATGCAGTTGTCAAGAAATACAGATTAAAATGTTGATTTTTAAATGACCGGAAGTAAGTATGCGTTTGCATTTATTCAGCGGATCAATCGAGAAATTGATACCGTGAAATTTTCAACGTCATGCAGTCAGAATCGAGGTTACATATAGTGTTGCGTTAGAATGTGTTTTAATTTGATAGCGAGAAGAGTAAAACAAAGTTTGAAAAAAACCTAAATTGTGTAGGCTTGAATTGTAAATTCAGTTTTATGTTACTTACGGAAATGAACTTCTATCATTTTAAAAGAAAATATTATGTATACCAACTTACCAAGAAAGAAGTATTATCGAATAAAAAAATAAATAAAAAAAATTAAGTTCTACATTTATGGATATTGTTTAGTTCAATGTTTTTTTTTTTAATATATATTAAATTTCAAATTCGTGTAATAACACAGAAATCATCTCAACTGGTAAATAAACATAACATCAATGTAAAACTACCTGGTTTTAGATGGATTACTTTAATTTAGGACAGTCGGTCCAACTTCTTTTAAATATAAGTAGCCATAAATTAATTACATTTGATACTAGGTATATTGAATTTTTCATCTGGATGACGTGGTCTTTTTTATTTTAAGATGTTTTCGATTTAGTACAAGCCAAATATTTAAAACTTTTAATTTTATGTTAAAAAGGACTATCAGCTCATAATTATAGGTTACAGAAGCTAAATATACTTGCTTTAATTTTACAGTCGCAATCATGAGTTAGTTGAACAGTTCAGAATTTCCGTGTCTAATTGGTTACGGTCATGTTTGTCTTATGACAGCTTTACTACTGTCTGTCTTCCTCTAGTTGTGGATTAATTAAATACTTAACGATTTTTAACTTCAAGACAGGTGCTACGTGCAGACAAGAAGATTTTGCCCCATCTATGCACTTGATGTCATTCCTGGTATTGTGTTTTAGTTCTTTTTATTCCAAGTTTGTTTCTTTTTTTTTCTCTCTTACTTATTTTTAAATTTTATTTTGTTTTATCCGATCTGTAATTTTTAAATATATTGGATTTTAATATATTTCTGTCTTACAATTTAAGTAATAGCAAAATTATAATATATTATGTTACTTTTTTGTGTTTATTTATAATTAGCTTACCATATCAAAGACGATAATGAAAACATTAAATACACAATATGTAAGGCAGGTGAATTTATATGCACTAGCACATGTAAAATAGCCACTTATATTAAAATTAATACTTAGCTTTTGAATTTTCGTAATTCATCAAGTATATTTAACCAATATCTTCATACGTCATTTTTTCTGATCATTGTGTCTTATGTTGTATTATAAAAGTTAGTCACATAATTAACGAAGAGCTCCGCATAATACGACCGAATCAAGTTTACAAAAGCTACTTCTCAATGAATGGACACCAGTACAAGTGTGGACAATGATCTGTCTAGCTGTCCCTTATTCATGTGGACACAAGAGTGGGACTAAAAATTAAAAAAATCTAAACCTAGCTTTTTTGGCCCATTTTCAAAAACAGTAGGGATAGGTACCCCAACTATCAACCTTCACTTTTATTACAACACGAATTGAAATTCATGCATCAAAATGGCTAAAAAATATAAAATTACTATATTTTGCGAAAATTGAAATTTGGCCACATTGACTCTATATCTCGGAAACAGTAACACGGACGTAAAATCCATTAACATACTACTGTAAAATCTTACCACAAGGAATTCAGTGAAAAACGGCATAACAATACGATCAAAGATAACAATATACAAAAATCAAAAGCCCTTTAGGTCCCTTTTCTAAATAATGGTAGGGACAACAAGCTACATTATCGAAATTGACTTGTATCTTGTATCAAGTAACAGTGTATTAAAATATTACAAAAAAATAGGTGTTTCAGAACAGAATTGTTTTTCCCCGCATTATATCATACTTTACTGAAAACCTTACATTTGTTAGTTACAACATCGAGTAAGGGTACAGAAGTTACAGCACCGAAACCAATTGTCCACAGAAGACGACGACAACAGATCCATACCGTAATACGTTTGCAAATTTTTTTTTGGCCGTATAAAAATCAAACATTTAATTTGTCAAAAGACGAAAAGTAATTTTAACTGAACTATGACCTTGTCACTCGTGTTTTGCCGATTATGTACAACGAACTATTTATCAAACCACAAATGGCATGATATATTACTTGTACAAATGTTTTCTAAATCTTGTATATCAACACTTTTTGTGTAAATGTTATTATCTGGTTTGACGTTCTGCAATAAATAAGTTGAATTTCCTGAAAAAGGTTCATTGTTATACTCAAAATTAGTAGAAAATACGAAAGGATTTATCAAACGGATGCAGAAAATGAACAACTATACTAAATACGATAAAAGACAAAGGTAAAAAGGGGAGATAAAAAAGAAAGAAGAAAAAAGAACGGCATCTCGAATTGGATGAGCCATACGAAATTTCCGTGTCTGATCTGATTGCAGACATGTTTCCAGTGACAGATTTTCATTATTATCCTCCTTTACTAATTATGACTTTTATACAGGCTTTGAGAAATAGGACTTCACGACGGGTGCTGCGTGCAGTATAGGAGAAACTTACTCTATCAACTGAACTATTCTCGCTCCCGATTTTGCATGGTGAGTCCGATCGTCAGTTCCTTTTGTTTCGTTTTTCTCTTGTTTTATACTGATATTGGTTGGACTTTGTATTTTGATCACATTGATATTTTACTGCCTTCTAGTACATGTAATACAATACAATAATTGGATGGTGATTTACCTCTTGCACCATATTGCGGAGTGTACATTGCGAAACTTGTGTGCTTTGCGCGAATCTGTTTCAGTATAAACGTATGATACCAATTTCAGTGCGCACGAGCAT
>JAOXYI010302659.1:0-10439 GCA_028566495.1 Lithophaga antillarum
ATCAGGCACTTTGGTATTTATCAGTTCACAGAATGTGTAAGGGGGTTCAAATCAAAGACTTAGTGAATATTAACATTAAAAAAAGTCACAGAGTGCTATAATTAATTTGATCATAAATAGTAAATTAAGCTTTTGCCTAGTTATGTAATACCGGGATTATTATATGCTTCACATTCAAATTATGGTTGCTGTCGTGAACCTTTCACTCTCTCAAAATCGTCCATGAAAATATGTAAATTTATTTCCAATTTGTGAAAGGCAAATAGAATATAAAATACTCATATGGTGACTCTCAAGACTTTCAGCCTTTGATTATGAAAAAATTTTTGAAAATTTTGACGTGAAGTCTTAGATTATCAATAAAAAGGTCTCAGATTTTGCAGAAAATTGGAGAAATCCAAAAAACTATGATGATCACTTAAATTTGTAGTTTATCAACAGTTAACCAAAAAGCTATAATTTTTGAGTGTCATGATAGATCAAGTGACATTCTAATGCAATACCATTTGTAATGCTAAATTTGATTATTTGATGTTCATAATTTTTCAGGGGGTAAAGTACAAGGTTAAGCTGTCAGAATGTATTGGGCAATTGAATATGATGTTTCCAGAAATTAAAAAATTCATTAAAATTATTTTAACCATTTTATTAGAATAGGAATGATTGTATTGTACTTGAATACTTGTTGACAATGATCTTAGATTTTACTGTCGCAAATATCCGTTTTCTGGCTCTGCTAACACGTTGCCAGAAAACTCAATTTTCAACATTAAATTGCCATTTGATGTCGAATTTCACAGCAAATACAACGGTTATCTCCTGAATCTAAGATTCTCAGTAATAATCCTGGTTAGTCACTTAAGTCATTGAACTAGACTGAAAAAGCAAGCTACTTACAAAAAAAAATGACATTACCAGTGATATCTATGATTATTGGTTGATAAACAGAGTTTTGTAATTAATTTACATTATCAGTTGATAATTTAGGATTTTGACCAAGAAATCAGGATTATCACACGGTTATCTTAGTTCAATAATACCTGATAATTAAAGTGAGGGTAGAAAAAACAAGATTTTCAACCAGTAATCAAGGTTTATCAACAGTTTACTGAAAAACCATGATTATCAGGTGATCAGTAACAATCCAACATTCTCAGTGACTGAAAAGATAAGATCATCTGTGTGACTATGGCAGATAAACAGGCAGTCGAAGATTCTCAGTGATTATCCTGCTTTCTTGGTGAAAATCCTAGATTATCAACTGAAAATGCAAGTTAACAACAAAAACTTTGATTTTCATTATTAATCTATATACTATGATACTTGGATTATCACCTGATAATCTTAGTTTGTCAATATCTTCTTTTCTAAAGGAGGTATCTTAAGAAAGCTATCTCTATCCATGATCTTGATCTTAAGGGTAAAGTCATATGATCTTATATTGGTTCTTTAGAAAATGTAATTGACTAACAGTCTCAGGAATTTATCAGTGATAGGGAACCAGTTACATCATAACAAACATCTATTTTCGTGTGATAATGGACCTATTTATTAGACAGATTATTCAGAAATGGTTTGTTCTTTAGTGGATCAAGACCAGTGACATGCTCATAAATCACAGAGAGAAGCCTTGAAATTAAAACAAAGAGATCAAAATTTATGTTTTATTCTTATTCTCTTTTGCAGAACTATGTTGAAGTCAGTTCATGATAGATTCTGATGCCAGTGGTGGTAAAAATGGAAATAAAAGGGAGACAACTGTTAATATTTTCCAGCTTATACATCAGTTATACTTTGTATGTCTATGTGAGAAGATCAGTAGCTTTCTCAATACCAGCTTTAGTTACAACAGAAGGATTTGATAAGAGTCAGATTGGTTAGTAATTACTGCAGAAAGAATTTTATTACAGGACATCATTGATAACAGTTTTTGTTGAAGTTTTGTAACAAGCAATAGCTATCAATAACGTGGAAGAAATATTGTGCCTGATGTTAATGATTGTAACATTGCACATGCTCGAAATATAGAGAAGCAGTGAGTTTGGGTAATTCATTTAATTCTTGTGCAATAATGCCTTGAAACAATTGACAAATTAAAATGAGGTAGAAGAAATTTATTCGTTAATATTTCATATTACCAATTTCTGTAAAAAGATACTAATTTAAGATCACAATGTCTTCAGTGTATTTCAGATAGGTACAATAATTAATGGGAGATAACTCTGTGTTCTTTCAGGATTAATTACAAGCAGTCAGTCTATAGCCTATACAATCAGTAAATTTTTAAGTGGAGTTTTAGCAGACATTATAAGTCCTAGAATACTTTTGAGTGGTGGACTTATACTTTCTGGTGTTACAGCCATCAGCTTTACAGGTATGTCTATGTACTGGAGCAGGAATAGAGCAAAGATACTCATAGTGTTCATAATAAGAAATTCATGTAACAAATAATGGAATGATAGAATTTTTTATGTGTTTCATATCTTTATAAATTTTAAAAAGAAAAGTACAGACCTATCAGAAACTAAGCATGAGTTTTTTCCATAGATAATGTTGATAATCATAAAACTATACTGATCATTGGAAAGGTATCCATCAGTAATACAGGATACAGTCTTACATTCTACAGAACTTGAAGAAATAATACTTAAGGAGAATCTGGAATCATAATTTATCCTGATGGTGTTTTGAAAGTGAACCTCTGTTAGGTTACGTGACTTCTAATATTGGCTCAAATTTGAGTACATATAAATGAAAGGCATATAGACCATTGTAACCTGATGGTGACCCAATACAGTATCACAATAAAGGTGATAACATTTTCATTTCAAATGTTGGGTTATTAGTACTATTAAAGCAAGCTGAAATTAGATCTGCCTTTGACATAATTTTATCGAACAGTAGGTCATGACATTATTATTTCCTACCTGTATTTATTGCATCATATATCAAAGGAAATTGGAAATATTCAGAAATTGAGTTGATACGATCTAATTGGATTGAAAACACCCAGTCACAAAAAAAACATTCTTATTTTAAACATAGGCATATGATATATCATCTTACTCAAAATTACTAGTGCTGTTGAATCTTACTGAAATAAGGTCATTGTAATGAACCCAGGGACTTGTATTTGTGCTGCTAAGTTACTTTAAATCCATTAAAACTTTTGCAACTAGTTAGTGCTTACTGTGCAGAAGGGATGATTACTGTCATTCCAGTGACAGTTGTTCTTGGTATATCTTAATTATGTTAATTATTTAATAATTCCAGGTTTTAATTCAGCATTAATATTATGTTTTTGGTGGTTTTTAAATGGTTTATCTCAAGGACCAGGATGGCCTGCAGCAGCAGTTATACTTAAACAGGTAAAATTTGCCTTATTTAAAGGTATATAGTCTTCGGTTTTTGAATGTTAAAGCATTATCAGCCATCTAAAAGGGAACAAATTATGTTTAATGGTTATTAGAATTAAGTCTGTATAAACTTTACTGACTCACTCAGAAATATGAAGCTGGAGAACTTTGCCTTAAGCCTGTGAGGTAATAAATGAAATAAAATACTGAAAATGCTTCTTTACAAAAAATGGAAAAAGAAAAAGAAATTTACATCATAAGTCCCGGTAAAATTTTAGCAACAGCTATTGAGAATTAAAATTTCATAGAACAAAGTATTACCCAATATTAAAAGTAGGAAATATTCTTTACAAATTAAATATTTTCAGTGGTGTCCTCCCACCATATTTGGGACAGCATGGAGTATTTTATCAACATCTATGAATGTAGCAGGGACATTTGGACCATTGGTCACAGCTTTCTTTATATCCAGTGTAGGGTGGAGAGAAAGTATGAGATTAGCTGGTAAGGTTTGGTAGAATTATCTTGTTTCATTAGTATACATGTATAAATTGTAAGGATAAACCACATCTACCAGTACAGATTATCATAGTCTATCATCTCTTTGGTGTGAGTTTGCACTGACCTTGGGCAATAGCCAAAATGAAGATACTCATGGGATAAAGTTTACTGGTAACTTCTATTGATTAGTTTTTCTTTTCAGATACTTTGGTTTCCTCTGTCTGTAAAACTTACCACCGTAATATAGCTGAAAAATTGCTGAAAGTAGTATTAATCCCCATTCAAACAAACAAAATGAAATCAAATTAAACTGTAATCTGTATGAATCTAATATCACTGTAAAATCCAAACTGCATCATAATTTCCATTAAAAACAAGAAGAGACAAAGACAAAAACATGTAGATAACAACAGAGAAACAAGATTGGTATGATCACTCAATAGTAATGGAGTTAGACTGAGTGTGTGTGTAACCGGCAGGAACGTATACCAGAGCATATTGTAGAAATGATGTTAACTGCTTTCCTTATTCTTTTTCAGGAATGGTGTCTATAGCTGTTGGTTGTTTAACCTTTGTCTTTATAAAAAATAAACCTATGCAAAATCATGATAAAAATAAAGACGATAAAAAAGGTAGGATTACTATGTATCCTAAAAATGATGATGTTAACACAGAATTTTATAACAAAGAACATATGAATAGTAACATATTATCTTAAACCTTGATGGCCGAGTGGTCTAAGTTCAATATTGGCAAATTATACATTTTTTCTTTTGATCTTACCAACTGATATTGTCAGTATTTCCATACAGCCGTGATATGGAAATAATGGACTTGGACATTGTCGTGGGCAGTGTGAATGTGACATTGCTGATAAAAACAAAAACATCAGTATTGGGCGAGCTTTGATACTGGTGATGATTTCTGTCAGAACCTTCAAAACTGTCATTATTCTATATTATATAAAAACAATTGCAACCATGAATTTAACAAATCTTAAACCATTGAATTTCTATGAAACCATTATAATTGGTACCCACTAAAATGATACTTCATAGTATATCATTATTACAGATAAAACAGAAAATTATTCTAGATGGAAGATATTACAGTTACCAGGATTTCTGGGTGTATGTCTATGTTACATGACAGTATCATTAATACAGTATGGTGTTTTACAGTGGGGACAATTATACTTAGTTGAAGATATTGGACTTTCAATGTTAATAGGTATAGTAGTCATTTTAAATACTGCCCTCTGTTGTTAGGTCCAAGTGGTGGCCTAGTGGTCTAGGGTAGTTAGTCATATCTGATATAGAATACTGGCATGTCAACATGGGGTTGTGAGTTTGAACCTGGCTTCGGGCAGGGTGTGCTCGATTCCGACCTTAATTGACAGGGATTGCCAGTTTTCTTGCCAAAGGTTGGGGCTTTCTTGCAGGGTACTCCAGCTTACGGCGGTAAAAAAAGGGGATTCCAAGATATAGCTGAAAAATTGCTGAAAGTGGCATACCCCCCCCTTCCCTCTCCAATCAATCAATCAATCATAATTGTGGACAATTTAAAGTCTGCTAAAATTTACAAGATTTGGGTCATCACAACCTAGTTATGTCCATGAAAATCTTTGATATTAATTTATAAAAAGGGGACGGGGTTATAAACAATATTTTTGTAGACATACTGATGTGACATGATACTTGCAATGGTACACACTTTTGACATATGTTAAAATAAATTCAACCTGAGTGTGACCAAATTTTATTTTTACAATATACGACTGTGAATTCTTGGATTGGTTAGAATCATGAAAATAAGTGAAATGTGAAGAAATAAGATGTACAAGGTTACTCTGACAAAATTTTGTCAAAAAAGTTAGTACACTTTAATTCTTAAACATAAGGTTAGGGTATCTTATATTAATCAGGATTATTTTAAAAGTATGGAGAAATTAAGCTTTCCCAACTTGACTGTGACCTGTTTTCATAAAAAAGTTAGACACAACACTTTTAATTAAAAAAAGAAGGATTGTAGCATATTGTATTAATCCAGATTATGTATACTATTGATGGCAGAAATTAGGTCATCTTATATTTTCTTAAAAAAGTAGGTTACGACACTTGTACTTTGAACCTACTTTTGCTTTATCTGGTATCAAAAGAAGTTGGAAGCAATATCAAAGCATACAGACATTGGTTCACTGTGGTCTAATTATGTAAAAAAACATTGGTTGCCTAGTTCATTTGTAGTTAGCAGATGTAAGCCTGAGCAAGTCAAGTTTTATTTTATTCAGTCTATTTTTTCATATTTCCTCCATCCAGCGGACAAGTTCAAACATTGAGTATTACCCTTGTCATCATTACATGTTGTGATAGCTAATGTATCCCAATTACAAAACAAACCAAAAAAAAACCAAATAGCTCTGCATCTAATACTTTCGTTTTAAGTCATGTTCTTGCTGTAGCAATGTCATTTAACGCTAGGTGGTGCTGTTTTGTGACAAATCATTGATTGACTAATTGAATATTTATCCCTCACATCTGTATCTGAATTTAGGGTACCAGTGTAATATTTACACAACAAGGTCTCCACCTAGTGGCACACCTAACGGCAACTCATGATGCTACATGCTGTCAAAAACCATGACATCACATGATATTGATAAACTGTAAGAAAGATGGCTTCTGTTTACAGTTATAATAGTCAGTGTTCTAAAGGATTTTTCTGTAAAAATGCAACAACTTAAAAAATAGCTGATTGTAAGCTTTGGATATTTTTCAGTATTCACATGCCTGAACAGGGTACATGTACAAAGTTAAAGGTAGTAAAACTTGAAGTTGTAGAATATATTGAAATCTGTAAATATGCCCTAAAATTGTCACAGAATTGAAATCATTGGAAACAAACCAATTATCATAATTTTCCTGATTGGGAGGTGAAATAGTCTTATTTCACTTATATTCAGCTACTGGTGGGTTAATAAACAAAAAGTCAAAATAAGTTAAGTTCTCATTCTTATGTCATTTTCCGACCAACATTTAACCATCTTGCATGATAATGGGAAAATTGTAAATAGATTTATAAGTTGATATAAATCCCCTCTGTAAAAAATTATGCTGCATTTTCTGCATTTACAACTAGAGTTAAAAATACCACATAAGTACAGAATCAATTTATTTAAAAAAGTAACAATATGTATTGCAGGAAGTGGATTTGTAAGTAGTGTTGAAGTAGGAGGCATTGTGGGTAGTTTTGTAGCAGGATATTTATCAGACTATTTGATCTCAAAGGTTAGTTGTTTAATGGTGATTGAGGGACATAGAAACAATACTTGTCATTTTTGTATATATTAAATATTTTCTCACATATTTGAAAAGCTTGTAGGGTCAAAAAGTTATAGGAAGTATGATGTTCTGTGTATTATAATAGGATAGTATAGGGTTGTGCGTGATTTAGGAATAGTTGTAAAGTGTTGAATCAAACATATTTTTTTGCTCTAAAAGTAAACATTATGGGATTGGATACAAATTTTTACAACATTATATAAAGCGTTACTCTACTGTAATATTTATGTGCAAAGTGTACTGTAATTCTAAGAAGCTAAATCTTTGTTTTTGTCAGCATTGGGAAAATTACTAATAACTGACGTGCTACATTGGAAAATAACAATTTTTGGCAAAGGGGATAATTACAGATGAGTAAATTTTATGCCCCCTCCCAAAAGGTTGGAGACATATTGTATTTGTGCTGTCTGTTGGAAACATCGTCGTTGTACGTTACAAAAGCTTGTGACCGCAACTCCTCCTACAGTTTAATTCAGATCATTATAAAACTTTGCATGCTTGTCTATCAAACTATATGGAGATTCACATATCATTTTGGCAGTTCCATGGGAATATTTTTTCATGGAGTTATTGCCCCTTGTTACTTTGAAAATAAGACACAATGCAGTATAAGCTTGTAATCTCAACTCCTCGTACAGTTTAAGTCAAATCACTGTGAAACTTTGCATGTTTATTTATCACCATGTGGAGATTCGTATATCATTTTGGTGGTTTGATTGGAATATTTTTCATCGAGTTATTGTCCCTTGTTACACTGAAAAAAAGTCACAATACAGTATAAGCTTGATTATGCAACTTCTCCTACTGTTTATATCAGATCATTATTAAACACTGCATGCTTGTTTATCACCATATGGAGATTTACATGTCGTTTTGGCAACTTGGTTTGAATATTTTTCGTGGGTTTATTGCTCTTCGTTACTTTGAAAATAAGGTGCAATACTGAATAAGCTTGTGACTGCAACTTCTCTTGTAGTTTCTGGTCTATACATGAAAATCTTGGGTATTCACATAATTTTATGCTTCAGAGGTGACCTATTTGCATATTTGGTGGCCTAAAAATGGAGCATATTACAGCGGCTCATCCTGCCTTAACATTATATAGGAAGTTACCCCCCTGCGGGTGCAATACTGTATAAGCTTGTGACTGCAACTTCTCCTATAGTTTAAATCGGATAACTTTGAAACTTTTGGTGTTCACATGCAGAGTCAAGTAACTAAAACTGACATGCCAAATATCATAATTCCAAAATTATTTAGGCTACATTTCATTACTTGATGAGATAGAAAAAAAACATTGGAACACAGGGAACATGAGGGGAGACATTGTTTTTGTGCCAAAAAACAAACTACTTGTTTTATGAATTTTTCATCTTTTATTTCAGAATTCAAGTATACCACAGTATTTAGTTCGGAAGACTTTATGGATACATTTTTTTCTCATACTAGCTGTTGCTCTTTATAGTTTCATCTTAGTCATTGATAAAGATTCATCTAAGGTAATTCAGAAGTGTATGGAATTAAAAGAATATAACTGAAGAAAGAAATTAATTATTTTACAAAATCATAACTTTTAATTAATTTTACCTCAGATCTGGATTTTGATACAGGAATGACCAAAGTTAGTCAAGAAATTCTATGAAAAATGTCTATCACTTTAGGTAGATGTAGGTGATGGGAGGTAACTCTATACTTCTTATTTTTGAATATAACTCTAAGGCACATGGATACTTCTAGTTGCCAGGCAGTGTGGTGTGGTTATCATACATATTAATTTCAAGTCAAATTTATATCACCATTAATTATTGACAACTGACAAATAATTAAAACCATATTTACCCTATTACAGCATAAATCACTTCCTGATTTGCACATTAAAAACAGTGTAAGATTTACCAGTGAAACAATAAGAGTCAAAAAAAAACTTCAGATCATTTGTCAGTGCAGTTATTCTTGGTTCAGTCTTACAGCTATATGGCCAGTCATGGCAGCGATTGTTCTGTTACAAATAAACTTTACAAAACAGCTCAGCAGATAAAAAACACAGATTAAATGGTTTGGACTGATCTCAACAAATTCAGGTGTGTAACATAATTGAACAGAAGCATTGTAATCTTTCATATTAGTTATTTTTTCTCCAACAAATGTCGGTTATACTGGAGGCATAGTTCCTTATCTCATTAGTTAGTATCACTTCCCTAGCTATTTTAGAACAGATGATGCATAAGCTTCAGATTTTGGGAGTTTTTTATGTTCTTTTAGTAAGTAAAATGTTCTAGGACTTCTGCATATGTGTTTTTTGTTACTTATTTCAGGTTTTAATTACTATGATAGGTTTTACAATAGGATTTGCAATATATGGTCCTGTATCTATAGCTGGAGTTATAGCCTTAGAATCTGGACCTAAAAATATATCAGGGACTACTTATGCAGTAGCTGGATTATTTTCTAATGGTAAGTTTAAGTTTTATGGTAAAATCGTAACAGTACAGCCTAACTCTGTGTAAGGTGTGCTCAAAGCTAAACTTCATGAAAGTTTACCAGGTGCTTGCTGAAAGCAACCGTTTAAAAAGGTCACAATGATATAGCTAAAAATTTCTGAAAGAGGCATTATACATTACTTATATGGGTTTTTATATTGAATTTACACTATGCTTAATGTCACTGGACATTATGCAACATTCAGCACTATTGAAATGATCAGTTGGAGTCGAGCAATGTCAGTACACTAGTCTTTGTGATTATCTTGGACAGGATATGGCATATGACATCAAAGCAACATCAGTGCAAGAATGTGGTTTTTGTCGACTAGAAGTGGAGCGGTTCATTCAATTGCAGTCTGAAGGTTTTCTCCCACTCACTTGTTGTGAGTTTTCTTTCTGAAGATCTTACTATAACTGCAAGGTTAAGAACAGCAAACAAAAGCTGCTCCTTCACCTTTGGTTGTTTTTTTTTTTTCAAAGTGCCAGATGGGTTTTTCCTCATCTTTATAGACATTCAAATCCCTTCTTTCACATTAATACTAATTGTAGACAGGACCTGTCAGGTAAGCATCAGAAAATGTGCATTTTGTTATATAATTCTGTCCACTGTGGTAGGATTTTATGGTAATTAAGTACCTAATCATGACCATGTGTTTTTTTTCACTTTCAGCTGGTATTTTCCTGTCTGGTTTACCTTTAAGTTATGTTGCCAAGCTGTACAACTTACAAACAACATTCCTGGTCTTAGGAACTCTTGC
>JAOXYI010302770.1:0-10439 GCA_028566495.1 Lithophaga antillarum
TTACTAAAGATGGAAAATTTGAAATACATGTATTTTTCTAGAATCATTGTGTTAAATCAAATACTAATCTGAAGCCATAGGAAACCAGGTGAGCGATTCAGGCTCACTCAGGTGAGCCTCTAGTTGATCATTGTATTTTGTTACAGGCAGCAATGATGTCTATTGCTTTCAAAGAAGGGTTAAAGATTCCACCTCCAGCTCTTAATGAAATAATTCTGGCTTCTAACCAAGACATTAGACAGGTAAATTTACAGCTGAGATGAAGTATGTTAGAAGAAAGTTTGTGGTATACAGTGATGAAATCATAAATTGATTTCAGTCCAAGTTGAATAAGTTATAAAATAAAAAGATAAACAAGGAATATTGACAATCTGGCTAAAAACAACAGACAGCACACTACTGTGTACTTTCACCAACTGTCCAACTCCTTATTAAAGAAGAAAAAAGACCAAACTACCACTGAACATCTGAGCCTTGGCATCGGACAGGCACAAAAAATGTGGCAGGGTTAAACTGGTATTTTAGATCTCAACCCTCCACCAAGATAATCAGACAATCAACACTGAAACATTAAAAAGCAACATGTGATAAAAAAACCTGTACAGAATGGCCCATAACTCAAAAACACCTGTACTAAAACAAAAAAGGACAACATATTAACAAGCTCAATACAAACAGTATAGGCTAAAGAGTGCTTATAAATGTAGTTAAATGACTATTATACTGGCATTTTGATTGGTTAACTAAGGGTTCAGAAGTAATTAATTTGAGACTTGAATGTTTTATCGTCATAAAACAAGACAACCACGTCCATGGCGTAATAGATAGTATGCTCACCTGGTGTATGGAGATGGGTTTCAAATCCAGGTTAAACCAATGGTTACTTCACAGATAAGAATACAACATCAAGGAGAAAGCAAGGACTGGTTAGCTGGTGTCAGAATAAGATGCTCCAGTGGAGTGACATGTCCACTGTGCACTGTTACTTCATTCAGCTAGCACTATAAAATTCAGCTCAGTGTATTATTCTAGCACAAGCTGACACTAAAATACGTATCCCACACTATAATTTATTCTCACCAGTGGATCAGATATAGGACAATTTTAGTGTTAATGGTAACTGTTACGTGTGATGTTTCTGTAAACAAAAATTATAAACTTTGAATATTTAGCAGAATTGTTTGTAGTGTTTCTGTAAGCAATTTATCAATATTAAAGGTTGCCAGTTTTAAACTTTCAATACTGAGTGTATTTGTTTGCCTTATTAAGATTACAGAATGAAATTAACAGTTGCTTGATTAGTTGAAATGTGTTAAATTGCCCTACATTAGTGACATTGGGCAGAGAAAACTGCAGAATAATGACACAATGGAAATGCCACTGAACAAAAGTATTGTGTCCTCCAGAGTGTAAAAATTTTGTAACATTAAAATTATTTATGCTACCATTTTTGTTAAGTAAGATATTTAGTTTATGTTATTTATATTATACAGGTGATACATAATTTGTCAATGTGGTCTGCCTCCGATAAAGTAATGACTTATGAACAGACCAAAAAAGATGCTGAAATGGCTAAAAAGGATCTCAAAGTAGTAAGTGTTATCCATTTTTAGCTCACCTGGCCCAAATACCATGTGAGCTATTGTCATCACTTCGCGTCTGTCGTTGGCGTCATCGTCATCAGCGTCGTACGTTAACATCTTCTTCTCAGAAACCACTGAACCAAATCAGACCAAACTTGCAGAAATGTTCATTTGGTGGTTCTCACAAAAGGTTGTTAAATTGATGTCGATCCGAAATCCAAGATGGCCGCCACCGCAGGACATAGTTTAACATAGCACCCTATGGGAAAAACATTCAAAGATCTTCTTCCTATATATTACAACGACAATTAAACCAAAACTGTGCAGGAATGACCATTGAATGATCCTAAAATTTGGTATTTTCATGCGGATCGGAGGTCCAAGATGGCCGCCACCGCATGACATAGTTTAACATAGCACCCTAGAAACTATGAAGTTAACTAAACCAAAACTGTTCATGTATGGTCATTGGATGGTCCTCTACCAAGTTTGTTATTTCCATGACGATCGGAAGTCCACGATGGCCGACACCACAGGACGTAGTTTAACATAAGACCTTAAGGGAAAAACATTCAAAGATCTTCTTAAAACTACGAAGACAATTAAATTGAAACTGTTCGTGAATGATCATTGAATGGTCCTCTAACAATTTTGTAATTTTTATGCCAATTGGAAGTCATAGTTTAACATAGGACCTTATGAGAAAAACATTAAAAAATCTCCTTCTTAGAAACTAATAAGACGATTAAACAAAGTGTTCTTGAATTGTATATTGCATGGATTCTACCTACTTTGTAATTTTCATGCCGATCGGAAGTCCAAGATGGCTGCCACCTCAAGGATAGTTTAACATAGGACCCTATGGGAAAACATTCAAAGACCTTCTTCTTAGAAACTATGAAGACAATTAAACCACAACTGTTTATGAATGATAATCGGATGGTCCTCTACCAAGTTGGTTATTTTCATGACGATGGAAGTCCAGGATGGCAGCCACCGCAAGACACAGTTTAACATAAGACCTTAAAGGAAAAACATTCAAAGATCTTCTTCTTAGAACTACGAAGACAATTGAACTGAAACTGTTCGTGAATGATCACTGAATAGTCCTCTACCAAATTTGTAATTTTCATGCCGATCGGAAGTCCAAGATGGCCGCCACCGCAGGACATAGTTTAACATAGGACCTTATGGGAAGAACATTCAAAGATATTTTTTTTAGATACTAAGAAGACGATTAAAACTAAAACTGTTCATGAATGGTCATTGGATAGTTCTCTACCTACTTTGTAGTTTTCATGCCGATCCGAAATCCAAGATGGCTGCCACCGCAGGAAATAGTTCAACATAGGACCCTATGGGGAAACATTCAAAGATCTACTTACAAACTATGAAGACAATTAAACCAAAAATGTTCATGACTGATTATTGAATATTCCTTTACAAAGTTTGCCTCTTGTCGCCCGAGATCAAAGATGGTTGCTACACATGAGTCTTCATAACAAATTTTGTCTTATCAGATTTTTAAATTTAGACAAAATTATTTAAAAAATTCCTAAAAAATCAGTGATATGGCTCATTTGAAGTAGTTTTGGTAGTAATGGTTCTTTAGTGGTCAGCTTTCAGATTGATGACCAACCTGTCAATCAAAATGTCTGCCGTTATTATAAATCGAAAATATCTTTATATAACAACAACACTTCGTAGGTCAGCAAGGTAAATTTATTTCATCGACATGTTTCACCATGAGATATGGCGTCATCAGGAAAATTTACAATATTTTTTAGGAGCTTAAGTAGTCATATTTGGACCTCGTATTTAATGTCACATTTAACAAATGTTTCTATGGAAGCAGTGAATGAGAGAGTTAGCAATGGAATTGGAAAGTCTGTTGTATAGAGTACAAGTTAAAATTCAATAAAAGAAAATGAGTTAAAGTTCATGAAAAAATATTGTAAGCATGGTGAATAAATAGTTCTCTTTCCCAGAATGCTTTGGGTAGTTCATCAAGGCACACTGTTGAATTGGAATTAGATTCTGAAATGTTTATGGTGGTTGTACTGTTTGACTCAGTAAGATCTATGATGCTATCGTTCTTGACCAAGTAGCTGTATTCATTAGTTATAGGTCCAGATACTTGTACCGATTTATTTAGTGTTTTTGGTCTTTGTGATTTTACCGATTCAATCGTCTCATCAGAGCTGGATAAATAGAGATTGTTATGACAGTTACTGTCAGGTGATAGTTTGGATACAGGCATAACCGATTTTTTTCTGGGTATGAAGTTGTATGGAGAATTTACTGCAACAATTCTGAATTTAGGTCTGAGTATAGATGCTTCAAAAGGTGGTGTCCATTTTTTTACTGGTTTCACTAATTCTCAAGGAGCAGCTTCATATTTTTCAAATTCCAGATAAAGGTCCATGTGTTTGTTAAATATATTGTAAATTGTCCTGATGACGGTGTGTCTCATGCTGAAACATGTTGATGAAATAAATTTATCTTGTTGACCTACGAAGTGTTGTCATTTTTGTAAAGATATTTAAGTAGAGGTCTTTATAAAAATCAGACATGGTACCAGTGATACATGGGAGGAAAAATCCCATGATAAAATTTACACCTAAACAATCCTCATCTGACTTATTACAAGATTAAAACTAATTCTGATATGCCATTCTGCATTTAGAGAAAAACAAAATTTAAAATTTTTAAGATTTTAACCAAATTTAGAGTTGTATGAAGAGTTATCTCCCTTTTCTCTCTAGTTTACAATGCTTTCCATGTAATTTATACTTAGAGTATGCAGCACTGATATGACCAATAAATCTTATTTTTAAAAATAAAACAATGTAATAAACAGGAAAATGTTTTTCATGGGTTATTTTGGTGCATTTATCACCGACTGTCTTATTTTTATATGGACTAGTACTTAAATCTCCATTCTTTATTTGTAAAAGTTTAAAGTGAAAAACATACTTCAAAAGAAAATAAAGAAGAACAGGGATTATTTCTGTACCAAAGAGATTAAATGATTATACAGACCTGGTTGCATGTTTAGGTAAATATGCTCCTTTGGAATATATAAATGATATCAACGTGTACACTGGATGCATAAAGATAAATCATGATGTAGAAAAGTACGTCACAAAGTAAGGTGCGTTAAAATCTCCACTGTAAGTACTTTGGGCAAGAGATGTGACTGAGACAGATGTAACAGCAATCAGAGCCGTATCCCACATCTGATACGGTTTGAACTGTCGTTGATTTCGCATAAACATTATTCTGACATAAACACTGTCGTTGTTGTGCTGGTTTGACTAGGTTCTCTATCTGAAAAAAAAAAAAACATAAATGTAAATGTAAAATAATTAAGCTACATGTATACGCAAGTTAACTAACTGAACGGGGCTCAAGGCCAAGCCATATGATTGCGACCACTTTTTATTGGTGGAGGAAACTGCAGAAAACCAATGACCTTTCGGTAAAATCAGTAACTGATCAATTTTGTCATACAAGACACAAGGTGTAGAGCACCTTGTTGTTGCGATCGCTTTAAATCAGTGGCAAACTTAAAATCACAGAGATGATAGGCTACAGTAATCTGAATAAGTAGGATGAGGCCAGCTACATAGACTACTTAGCCTTCGGAGTCCTTTGCATACACAAAATAGTATTAACAAAAAGCATTAGATGCTTATTTTCTCATATCGCCTGATCTACAGTACCCTGTTTTTTAAGTCCCTTACCACTATACACTGATATTCATTCGACTGCTGACTAAAGACGTCATGATTTTGCTTTTGTTCTTTGTTACTCGGTTAATAGGAGATAAGTGAATTGGTAATTGGAGGAAAGAGAGATATATGTGTTTTGGTAATGGGGGATAAGTAATTTGGGAAAGGCAGATAAATTGATGACGTTTCTAATACGTAATTTCCAGTTCCGTTCGGGGAACGATGTGTAATTATCAACCGGTGGAAACTAGTTGACTGTTGGTATAGAAAAAATGTAAGAATACTTTCTAAAATATTTTCCAGTTCTTAATTGTTTGAAGAAAGTATATGACAAAACTGGTAGGGAGATGGTTTTAATTAGATTCCCATACCAGATGCCTTTTATTTTCAAAGTTAGGTGCAGACTTCAGTTAAATAAATCTTGACACCCAGTGGGAACCTTGTTGTTGAAACTACGTCACTAACTCTCTTTTTGTATTCTAGATTGAGGGCATTTTTCACCACTTATCAGGCATAAATCGGCTAAATAGCACAACTTCTTTAAACTCATTTGTACAGTTCCTGTTGTGATTCTGAAAATTGGAGAAAGATCGTAATAAAGATCTTCTTCAGACTGTATGCATTCATAGCGATATTTTGAAAAAAAAAAATTAAGCCTGATATTTTTGCAGAATAGCGAAGTACATGATACAGGACAAAATGTTAACTTTGAGCGGGTTTGATTTGTTTTACTTTCACCTTTATTACTTAGAAAGCACTTTGAATATATCTGTGGTCTGAGACCTTTTGGCAATAGTAACACATCAATTTTTATATTTATCTTTTGTAGATAGTATTTTTATTGTCAAAATGATTAACATTCATATTACTAAATACCTGACAATATACCCACCACGTTCGCACGTATTGACTCTGATTTAAATTAGGCAAATTCTCACTTGTTATTAAAATAATCGTAAGTATATATATGAATACAAGAAAATAGTCTTAGTAGGAATTACTCGGAGATCAATAGAATAAGGATATCTGATGTAAAGTACGATACTGTCATTAAATTTTGCTTGAAATTGATTTATTGATTCGAAATAAAGAAGAAACTTTTGCTAAAATAAGTAATGATGAAGCGTGTGAGCACGATGTATCATTATCATTGGTAATGCTATTACACGAATCATTAAATATTTTTCATCCGACTAAAGTAGTATAAAAGTTATTGTATGTATGAAAAAAAATGAGTTTCTCCTTTGAACAGATGTTTCGCCAGTCGTTAGTGTTGTCTGATATGAGAAATTCAAAAAAGGGAATGAACCGGGAAAAAAAAACTGGGAGTAAAGAATGACAATATGCACTCAAGGGGTCCCAAAGTTGACAGCAAAGAAAGTAGGAGGTGTACAGTGACAGTGTGTACTCATATGGTCCTAAAGTTGAGAGTAAATAAAGTATGAGATGCACAATGATTATTTAATCAAATGATCTCAAAGCTGAGAGTAAAGAAAGCATGAGGTGCACAATGATAATATGTAGTCAAGTAATCCCAAAGGTGAGAGTAAAGGAAGTATGAGGTGTACAATGATAATATGTAGTCAAGTGATCCCAACGTTGAGAATAAAGAAAGTATGAGGTGCGCAATGATAATATGTACCCAAGTGGTCCCTAAGTTGAGAGTAATGAAAGTATGAGGTACACAATAATATTATGTACCTAAGTGGTCCTAAAATTAAGAGTAAAGAAAGTAGGAGGTAAACAATGATAATATGCACTGAAGAGGTCCAGAAAATTCATTAAAACTCGTGGAGCTGTTTAATTACGGATAATGCGGTCTGTGACCACCATGCTGAAGACACACGAAATGCTATAATAATTTTCTTTGTTTCAATAGAGAAAGTTCGTAACAAGGTATTAAAACAATGTATGTGACAACAAATATGTGAAATTATTAAAAAGCAGATACGGAAAGTCAATCACAATAAACTGGACCAACAGTTCAGTCAAAAAAAGTTAGAACAAAGACCAAACAAAAAAAAAAAAAAAAAAAAGAAATAAAAAAAAAAGGAAGCTATACGGAGACAACTCTCTTTCTTCAGACAATAAGTAGTGATGTCTGGATTTATGGGTATAGGAACACAATACGTTCCTATCTCGTTTTTCTGGTGTTAAGGAATTCATAATAAAAAAGAAGTTCGATACATCGGCAGCAAGATGACACTAGCTTAAGCACAAAAAGAAAGAGTAGATAATACGCAAAATAATTTTATTCGTAACCTAGTTAAGGCCACCGTAATCGTTGGTTAGAATGAATAGCGTATAGTCTTCAGATTATCCATTAAACTACAAATTTTATATGCTTTGCCTTGCAGTATTCAACTGGCTGAAGTTTTGGTTTTAACGATAACGAACAACACTGTCCAGTTTCCAAACGTAAAATTCCAAGATGCAACCTCTACGAAATTTAAATAATTAATTATGCTTTTACCAGCAACCTTACTAAGAAAACTTACAATACCCGGCGCCGTGAAGATCTGACCTAAAGACCAACAGATTTGATTTCTGGAATAGAGTGTACTCTCTGCGGGCTGATTTACGTTGGTGAAACCGATAGACAATTAAATAAACGCCTGTGTGGTCATTGGTCGAATGTAAACTACCACAACGATGATAGCCAATATATTCATAGCCATTTCAATGAAACGGACCACTTGTCTTATTCTCTAAAGATCCGTATGTAAGAAAAGAAGTACCACTCTATAAATCACCCAAAATTGAGCACATCTGTCCGAAGCAGAAAAGAAAAAATCAAGAATTGCGAATGTAATTCCAAACGGACGTAATGATAAAATTGATACTGTAGGGGTATTATCCAGCTCCGCTGTACTTATGTGAATGCAGAGGATTTGTATCTTTTCGCGGAGAAGAAGTCATTGCCATCGTCATTATACGAGTTCAAGGCTGCATGATTGTGTCTTTTGATGACCTTCTGCCTTCTATACGGAAATCATTTAGCATTCATCACATTTGTACCAAACTTTTTCATACCAGTTCATATTTCGAAGAAGATGTGAAATATAATTTCTCCAAAGTCCATTTTGCGAACAAAGGTCTAGATGCTATTACTATCAGCACTATTCTTCTCCGTAAAACCGTTCAGTTCAAAGTACCTCTCTAATTCAGACATAAATCAACTTCACTAATCTCTAACGCAAACACTAAAACTATTGCATCTAAGATTTCCAAATTAAAAAAATGTAACATCTTAATTCATATGATCTTAAACCGAAACCCCGGAACTGTCCCCCTTTCAACTGCGTCCCGTCGGGCATGTTATCATTCCTGACCTGAACAAAGTAAACAATATAAACCTACGGGTCTTGTTAGCTGAAGGCCGGAAATATCGAAAGTCTCAGAATTAGAAATTAAAAAAATACTAATGAACTATGTTGAAGACTAAACAAGATAATGGTCGAAACAAAAAAGTTGAGGCTGGTACCCTTTCAGAATGCGTTACATCTGTAAGATCATTTGTACAGATTAGAATAAAAGAAAATACATGGGTCCATGAGTACTAAAGCTCCTTACATTTTTCAGTATCGTGCTGTTTTTAAAGATCTATCAGCCCATCCTGATAAATGTTGTTGTTCCACCTAACAAGGCATCTAACAGTGTAATATTGTGTGCAAAGCCCGTTACTACGAAAGTCTGATAAAATAGCTATGTATTAATGATACACTTGACAGTCCCACATATACACCAAAAACTACAGGGCCAAAGACGAATTCAAAACCATCACAGGTCTGTTCTTTATTCCTTTAATATAAAAACTAAGGATGAAGATGCATATCTTTTCTGCCTTGTATTGGATACCAAACTTATGCAAGTGTCCTTATAAGCAGAATTATAAATCCGTTTCTTTCAAATGTCCATAAAACTCATTACAAAAGTTCTTACTTCTATTCTGTCAACAGTCAAAGAAGATCTTCAGATATACATGAAAAAGCTTCATATATACTTGACAAATGGCGCCAATCAGATATGGATTCCGAAAATGTTTGAAATTTTGTTAAATTGTTTAAAATTACCGTCACTGAAATTCTGCAGTAGTATTAAGACTCGAATCCTCAACCCAGCTCTATACAACAGTTTATCATCAAAATTGAAAAACCACTTAAAACTATCATTTAATCAATGTTTCTTTAAGAAAGATGGTACACAAAAGTTATTTCTTAGGAATCACTCTGATTCTAAAATTAAGTGTACTGAAATGGAATTTCCTACCCCACAAGATATTTGTGCAATTCGGAGGGTGAACTTTTTAACAAACGACTGACATTCCAATGGTCTTGTGTTTTCAAATAGTTCATTCTTTGTTTTTCTTTGTTCTCTTTTCTTTCTGCTGGCGTTTTATGTCCGAACTATGATTTTTGATAAATGATTGGTAATTCCACGGTCGCCTTATATACAGTCTCTCTGTACAAAAAGATTTCATGACATTTCTTCATGGAGTTTAAATGACAATGGAAGTATTTGTGAGAGGTCAGTATTAATTTAAAGTCTCCAGATTATAGGAAGTAGATCCATTGTGACTGAATTAAAAAAAAATGTTGTTCATAGCCCTTACATGTACATCATTTTAAAGTAAGATACAGACTACAAAATTTTTTACCTTTTAGATCTTTAATTCATTGCAGGACATTTAAATAGACCTTACCATGATTAATGCCATTTATCACAGGTTTTCGGACTGTATCATATTTAAAAATCATATTGTGTGTAAAGATGACAAGAAATATCTAGTTATAATAAGAAGTGATAAAAATATTGAGGCAGATAATAGCATTTATGTTTTTATTTTGGGGTTGCATTAGACTGATGAGAGTTTTCGTCAATTTCAACAATTTGTCAGCTATATTGTGACCACGAGACTTATTGGGCTGGAAAGTCTGGGTAGCTAGTCGGTTAACCTATCGACCTTATGTAGGTGTCTGGAAACCTTAACATATCTTTTGATTTAGGTAGATACAAGACTTTATTTTACCAACTCAGTTGAAAAGTGAAACTCACCTCTGCCTTTTGCCTCGATAACTATTGGTGATGATGGCCCATAAAAATCAATAATGCTATAATGTCC
>JAOXYI010302880.1:0-10438 GCA_028566495.1 Lithophaga antillarum
CGTGTGTGTGAGAGAGATTTTTTTTTGGGGGGGGGGGTAATTTCAGTTTGTGAGTGATCCACCAAGTGTTCACAAAAGAAATTCATATAATGGGACGTTTTCATTTTACAATGATCATAGCAAAATAGAAAGGTATTACTACAATGAAATAACTCCGTTGTTATTTTATTGTTCAAACATTAAAAAAAATGATTTATTTTCTTTGTCTGGTTTCTATTTTACATATTTTCATTATTTTTTATATGCTACAAGGTCATGTTTTCTTTCTATTTATTCTGGACATGTATGGTTTTCCATGTTACCATTAATTTACTTAAGTGCATTTCATGAGGACGACTGAAGCTCAGTAATTGTAAGTTAGTTTGAAACAGAAGAGTAAAAGTTTTATAAACATGATAAATGATAAAAAAAAAAGACTGAGATAAATTAAGTCAACAGAATTAAAACATTTGCAAATTCGGCTGTTTTTCATGATTTTTTACTTGCAGATAAACATTTATCTTACATTTGCTTTCACAAATGATTTTTCATATTTCTGATTTTGATAATTCTGTGGTGATAAGTAATGCAATATTTCTGAGTCCCGTTGTCCCAACATCAACATAATAAGGGTTCAATCTAAATGAGAACAATTGAACTTCACAATATGCAAGTGAAATCTGTATAAATACATGCAGACTTACAATACTTTACCTTTCTGTGAAAACCAACTATTAATATGAAGTTGTATCTGTTATGTATTTCTGTTTATATGTTTTTGAGGTTGTCACAATCATTTAGATACAGCAAGTTGTAATAAACAGATATTTCTTGTTACCAAACTTTTTCTATTCTTGATTTAGAATTTGGATATTGGCAAATATCTGTACGGTTGTATCTTTATAACAAACACGCCAGTTCTTTTTGGTTTGATGCTCCCAAACGTTTTATGTATTTGGCTTCCCAATATTTTTGGTCTCCAGCGTACCTGATTCAAGTTATTCCAGAAACACGTGTAGTGCGCACTGAAATTGGTATTACACATTTATATTGTCTTTAACTGTGCGAATAATCAATTAAAATGCCTTACATGTACAATGCTTTGTACATAATTAAATTCACACACTCTTTTAAATGGAACTTCCGAATCATTTCTTAAATTATGCTTCTTGGTATAAATCAGAGCAGAATGGTTGGCTGGGATTCTCCAGGAAAAGATAAAGAGGAAGTAAATTCAAATATATTTTAAACTTTCCTTTAATATAAGAGTACTTACCCTTTTGGAAACATTCCATGTTGCTTTGTCTGATTTTTCCCAGACAGATTCAACCACTCCTTTTTCCTGCAATACAGATTTACAGACATCCCTTAAATATGTGTTTGTCCTTGCTAAATTGTTCAGACTTAGACTGTCCATAAAAGATATTATGCAAAGTAACAGATGTAAAGGAATACTCTCGAGGTAATTAAAATGTGCGTATTCTGACGTCTGCTCTGCAAGTACTGACTGATCTAAGTATCGTCTGCTCATTAAGTCACCGTCATTCCAGGCATGATCTGACTCAGATCTATCAGAATCATCTGATTTAGTCGTTTCATTTTGCTGAGAGACGCTGTACGTTTTCATATCTTCATTGAATATTAACTCCCCCTTCGGTTTTCCAGGTGTTCGCTTTTTGATCGAAAATCCACAACCGTCGTTTGATAATGGGCAATTCATTTTGATATTTTCACAAACATCTAGGTGCGTAAATTGGTAATGTTTAACCATTTCCTCTCTTCGGAATATCCTCTGACAAACTCCATCCATCTCTGGCGTCATATTATTAGCATTGCAGTTCACAACATTCGCAGGACACACTCGTAGGTGAGACGCCATCTTGGATCTCACAACAACAGCCTGACATCCGCTACCTTTATTAATGCAGTTGACCTTTTCAAGTTGGCATCGTTTTTTGTGTTCCAGTGCCTGTCGTCTACGAAAGGAAAAGCCACATTTATTTTCACATTGGATAATCTCTTCATCAGATGTAAGTCTTTCAGGATAGAATGGACAGGCTTTCAAGTGCTCAACAATAGGGGTGCTAAGATGGAATTCCCAAAGACGGATTGGTGTACAGGCAGTGCTATAGGACCATTTCTGAAGAAACAAATTCGGAATGGAATTATATTATAAATATATTAGATAACATGACAAAATGTAAAACTTCAACCAAAAAAAAAAACAACACATTTTGTGAAAATGCAATGGACATTTAAATATATTTGTTTTACTATGTACACTTTGTCCGACCCTGTACGTTGATGTCGTAGCTAAGCAGACAAAAGCTAACAATGAAGATGTGCTGACTGAATAAGATTTGATAAAAGCCACGAAGGTTCAGATTTCGTCTTATATCTGACAACACCAGTTGTTCAAACCATGTTGTTCCTTATGGTTTAAAGCATAATGTTATATACACAGTCGAACTCGTTTACCTTAAGTCGAGTAAGCCGTTTTATGTAGGATAACTGTATTTGGCACCGATTAAGTGAATTACAGTCCCTCCACACTAATAATCAACTTAAATTGCCATAGCTCGAATATTTGGTTAATTCGACGTAAAATCGACAACCTCGTCAACTTCATTACATCGAGATTCGACTGTAATTGCACCCACCTCCCCACCAAAACAAATCATTCCAAACACTCTAGTTACAGATTCACCGCAGTTCTCTTTCAGCAGGACTGACAATATGGAAAGATGTACAGGATGCCCTCACGTTTGTCTTCGTATGCCAGTTTTAGAGAGCTAAGGTCGTTCTCCATTACAGTTTGGATTCTTAAGGCCAACAATAGCGTTTTGTTTTTTGTGGTTGTTGACAACCATGTTTACATTATGGAGATTGATGTATATCTAGATAAAAAGTTCAGAATACAAAATGCATTGTTTACTCTTAAAAACAAAAACCCTTTTAAAAAAGGAAAAAAAATCAAGCGTTTGTATCTTCTTCAAAAGTAAACAGTATTAAAGTATCATTTGATTCATTGTCTATTTTTTCAATTGTTCTGTGGAAGCTCATTGTGTCTCTCCCATTTTAGAAGTATTTTTAATGCTTTATATCTTTATGGTTGTTTAATTGGCTTGTAAAAGCGTTGACAGTCGAACATTTTGTATGAAGCGCGGAAGACCTTCATACCAAAAATGTGCGTCTGGTAAATGCCTTTAGACGCATATGAAACTACAAAAAGATACATTCAATACTTATAATTACATTATCCACAGTTAGTTTCGAAATTAGAAACATAAGTAATTATGTTGTATATTTTATTCTGAAAAATTTCGACGCAATCAGCACTTTTTGTAGTGATGTCACATCATTGCGTTTTATCGAGTTATGAAATATCAATTTTACACAAACATGATTGCCTCTATGTCAATCGAATTGCCGATATTGAATGAAATATGCACATCCAATGTAATTATTGTGTATTTGTACAATTTCATCTTTTTAACGAGCCTATTGGGACGTTCCAGTATTTGATATTCTTCATCAAAGGACATTTGTATTAGCCCTGTTTGCTTTTCGTTTATGCACGAATAGAAGCTATCATTTTACCATTTTGCCCTTTTTGTATGTAAATTAAATTTAAATCTTATTTTGTATTTTTGTTCTGTTTCAGATAAAAAAAAATTACTCACCCAACTCGAAAAGGTCCACGTTTGGCCTTCATTTTCAACTTTTCTCCAAACAGATTCAACCATTCCTTTCTTGTACAACAAAGAATAACACATGCTTCGTAAAAATTTACAGGTTACTGATAAATTATTTATGGAGAAGCTGTCAAGAAATAGTATGATATTCTCTAAAACATTGTCAGGAAGGTCTTCCAAAGGAAAATATTCATCGCTAGTTTCATCAGGATCAAAATCGTTTCCTAAATCCAGATTCTGTGAAAGCTGGCTGTCTGTACTTTCAACTATTCCGTCCAAATTCATGTTCTCGTTCTTATTAGATTCTAAATGGGTTGTAACAATGGTCGACGCTTTACTGTCAACAACTATGCCATAGCTGTTTAGCAATGGACTATGGATAATATGTCCTTTTGGGATCAGTGGAGTCCATTTTTGACAAGCAAAGTTACACCCCTGTTCGGCTAAAGGACACTTAGCATTTGTACCTATGGCAATCTCTGCGTAGAATGCCAAGCAAATTCATCCCTTCTGACAGGCTTTGAACAAATATTATCCGTTTCAGGATCCATACAGGGACACTGTATAACATTTGCAGGACACACCAATAAATGAGCGGCCATTTTAGATTTTTGAATTTCCAAATAACAGCCATTCGCCTTGTTGACACATGGAACGATGTTTAGCTGGCATACAGAAACATGCGACTTTTGTTTACACGCATGAAATATTCTTCCACATCCAAGCTCGCACTCAATCATTTCACAGGAAGTGGCGTAGTCTGGTATGAGCGAACATTCCCAGTTATAACAAGATGCACAATGATCGTGCACCGATGAAAACCGATCTTGTTGCATGGTGGAAGCGGTTGTCTAAAAATGTCTGAAAGTAGTATAAAAACGGATAATGATAAAAGACACCATATTTTATATATATTTGGAACAGGACACGCTTACCCGTCCGGAGCACAGGATGTTATTCCCGGTTTTTATGGGCGTATCTTTAATTTTCAATGTTTTGTCTGTTCTTTTTTCTTCCACGTTTGTGTTTGATCCTTGTTGACAATGGCCTTGTCTGGTCCTCTCGATGTATAATTTTATGAATATTCTACTGAAGCGAAATTCGATACCATTTTAACGTGGTTACAATTTATATTCCAGCACCCTTTAACAGGGAAATTTCCAGCTAAGATTCAACATTAAAATGAGACTGATCATTAGATAGGAAGAAAAAAAAAAAAAAAACAAGAAATCGTAAGGGGTTCCCGCGGAATCGAATAAAAATTAACTAGCAAAAAATATGAAAAAATGTGACTCCATTTATCCGTCAAACATGTCCATTTTGAAGTTTTTTGCAAGAATTTGTATGGATATTATTTTTTGTACATCTATGTATGAACGCGATTTTTTATATATCATGGAAATCTTCATTGAAAATCTGTTGATATTATTAAATTTCAAACACTTTTCGTTAAGGATTAACCATTATAAAATGTGTTAAAAGTGTCCGTCAAAGCGTGAAAAAATTCAAAGCTTTTGTTTGGATGTTATCTTTTGATCATAGAAAAGCTTCATGGAAATCGATGATTTGATGAAACTATTCAAGTTTCAAAACTTTAAAGGTTAAACCATTAAAAGTGGCCAAAAAAGTCCAGTCTCCTTGTCATTGATTTCATGCTGACACAAAGCAAAACTTCTGGCCAAAAATAAAATAAAATAAAATAAAATTTTATATACAATACAAAAATTGAAAATTGGCACCTTTGACATCTTATATCACGAAAATGGAAAGATAAGTAAGCACTAGCTGTTACTAATGAAAGGTCTTGAAAAAAGGAACTTAACGAAAAAAACTAGATCAGAATCGGTTGAAAAATAACAAAAATATTACCATACCTTACAAAACTTGAAAGCTGTCCCCTTTGACGCCCTTCTATCTCACTAACATTAAGATTTACGTAAAATTCGTTGGGCTACTTCTGAAAGGACTTGCCAAAAGGAATTCAATGAAGAAGCTGCATTAAAATCGGGTTAAAAAATAAAAAATTCCTATACGTCAAAAAAAATAAATAAACATAAATAAATAATAATAAATAAAATAAAAATAAATAGATAACTAAATAAAAATAAAACAAAAGTAAAAAAATAAAACAAAATGGAATGAAATGAAATAATAAATAAATAAAATAAAAAAACTTTTTGAGCCCTTTTTCTGAAAACGGTAAGCCAGAACCCAATTATTGAACGTAAGCTGTATTTTTTGTCGACGGAGCACGGAAACCAAATGTTTACAGACGACAGACTCATGTCATAATACGTCCGCAATTTTTTGTCGTATAATAAATTAAAGGGCTAGGCATACTCAGCATGATATGACTGCAACAATTCGACAAGAGAAAATAGCAGACCTCATCCCCCCCAAAAAAAACACCGAAAAATATCAAATTTCCTAACTTCACAAAAATTAAAAATGGCCCATCGATCCCTTTTTATCTTGGAAACAGGAAAAGTTAACAGAATCTGTTTTAGAGATCTCAGTTGATACGCTATGCCAGAGCCTGTTCTAGGATTTCTGTGATAGGGTTGTACTTCTAAACCAAAAACTACTCAAGAAAGGAAATGAGGAAGACTGGTTGAAATGTTCGCTTCAAAGTTTCATTCACGGTCGCCATCACGAGTTGGTCAATCGGTATAATATTTCAGTGTCTCAACTTGCTGCTGATTTATTTTCGTCATCGTAGATCCTACCCGTGTCCATTTGTATTTACTACACCGGATGTGCCCAGATCCGTTTTGTGACCTTTGCTACCGGACATGATTTTTGGGGTTGCATGACGGGTGACGCATGCATAGCAGGAGATGCTTGCTCTGTCGACGCGTCTGGTCTCACTCCATTCTGGAGATCATGTAATGATATTTGTATACTTGGATTCTGTGATCTTCTTTGGACTCATGAGTTGGAACTGATTTTAGTATACTACTTTTTATATTTACATACTACTGAAAATTTCTGCAAGGACTTCAGTGAAAAACTGCACCAAAATTGAAGAATGAAAAATATATATACCTTAAGAAAATTGACCCCTTATAAGTTCAAAACGGTAAGATGTATAATCAAATGATAATAATAATAAAATAAATATACAATATTAGTGCAGTAGTTTATGTTTATGAGGCTTAAAAACTGGGGGAAGGCGAGGTTTACCGAGCTTTTCCCCAGTTTCGATCCGAATACACATAAACTTTATATTTCAAGACGCTGCACTAATATTGTATATATTCACAGTAGATGCTATCATGCTTAGTTGAAAGTAGCTAGGTGCTGACAGCATTTAAATTGAAACAACATCAACAATGGCTGTCGAGATTACGAAAAATCATTTAATGAGGGGCGAAAGAAGATGACCTATACAGAAATGCATGAAACATAAAATAAAAAATTTGATTACCCGTACAATGAAAATAGTACGACCAGACTTCCAAAAATTACTTATGACTCCCAGATCACGAAAGGTTCTTAAGAAAGAAAAACCAAGTCCCAAAAAAGTTTTTCATGCAATTCCAAAATTTCTAATAATTTATTTTTGTGCAATAAATATTGAGATCTGTCTTAAGGAAAGAAATCTTACTCGGGTGTGTCCGAATCTTTTTTGTTAATCTTGTATTTTCGATTGTGATTGATTTATTTCTCAATAGCGTTGGTGTGGTGTTGTCAGTGAGTTACTTCCCTTTAATTAATATCACAGTAAGGATTGGAGAGCAACCGCGAGTTCAACGCTGTAAGCAGGCGTTTTGAAATGCAGTTTGCCAGCATGTTAGTTGGCAGATATAATTTGGTTGATATATTTGACTATAATTATATTTTCAATAAAACGGCAAAGAAAAAGGATTTTAAGCTTTCCCAATCATTGAGCTTTGAGTCTTCTTTTGAACAAATTTTAGTCTTAATTTAAAAAAATTTCTTCGTGCAAAATGTTTTTCGATTTTGATTTTCGCGTTCAGAGGACTTTTTTCTCAAACGTGTCCCATTTAAATCATATATCAACACAGAATACTGTTGCCTGTTCCATATAAAAGGGTGTTAAAGGGGTTTGTAGTAAAAATCAACGATACCGATACTAATTTGGTGCGCCAGACACGCGTTCCGCGTTTCATCTATTTGAGTCTCGTCAGTGACGCTTGGGGCCAAAACTTTGGGAATCCAAACAAAACTAGAAGTTGAAGAGCACTGAAAAACCAAAAGTACAGAAAGTATCTTTCATTTATAGAATCGAGAATGGTTGTCCCAAAAATTAAAGAATAGAGGAAAAGGGGTAAAAAATAATAGAACAGTAAATACTATGTTCAAATAATAATAAGAATGGATATTTATGGCCAAAAATTAAAGAACAGTGAAAAAGGATTCCTGAAAAAAAATAAAGAATAAGAGATACCTTCCCTTTCTGATACCCTCATATAAACTGTAAGAAATTTGATTTGTGTGTCCCAAGTATTATTACTGGGCGCGAAAAGGAGATCTTTGCCTGGGGGCCTTAGCCCCAGGCAGTAACTGTGGCCAGATGGTGCATGTATGTCATGTGACATAAACAAAGTTTCGAATAACCTTACGGTCTTCTTCCACAAGACCGCCATACTACTTGTATTGTGCAGTGCATTATGGGATACCTAGAAGGGCATGGTACCAGACTAGCTTGTGATTAGTCAGCGAGGAACCAGCTAAATAATAATCAATCTAAAGATATAGAGATGCGTATATTATTTCAGCAGCTTGACTGGACTATTTTTTGATGAGATATTGCCTTTGAAAACTTAGAAGAAATTCATCAATGACAAATCTTGCAAGTGAAACTCAACCTTGATTATAAACGGGATCTCTTTTTAACTGTTTGTATATTTCCATATAGACATGTAACTGCAACTCCTCTTACAGTTTAAACCGCATTACTGTCTAAACACGTCTAACGCTGCAATCCATTCTCAAACAAAAATTAGATTTCCATTGCCTGCTTGTCACTTCTTCTTGAGAAATGAAGACGTTTGTTCATATTGTTATTGCTGCGTTGGTTTGTTGGCCAGCACTACTTAACTTAATATTTTCCCCAGCTTGTTGAAAGCACAAAATTAATGAGCATTTGCTGTGTTCACAAAGTCGTCCAAAAACTTTCCACATTTTAATTATCTCCTTTTATGATCACTGAATATATCTTATTTCTTTCATTTGCGAGTTTGTTTACAAAAAACGATATAAAAATATTTTCATTTACCAAGTGCAATACCCCAGGTATGGATTTTTTCTAAAAGCTAGCTTGTTTTATGTTTTCATCATTGACGCCTAAGTTAAACTTTCAACCTCCTGGAACCACTTAATTTTTTATGATGTTTCATGTCGAATATTGGATTACTATTGCTTGTTCTCAAGAATCGAGCTCAGCCTGTATATTATTTTATATGTAATGAAATTAAATTCAAAAATGCTACACAGGAAAAACTTGACAAAAACTGAAAAATAGGCAATGTCCATATATCAGGAGAAACAACTCGTTAATTGTCAAAAAATCGGAACATCTGTATTTTATGTAATAAGGAAATAAAGCTAAAGAGAAGTGATTTTACAGTTCAGAAACGGAAAACTTCTGCAAATTTAAGAAGCAAGTTCTGGTTCAAAATATGTGATGTTCAAAGGAAGTTTTGATGATAAAAATTTTTGAAAAGTTTGTTGAAGAGTTCATTTATCACGTATTCGGAAGGGGAGAAGCATGAAGGACCGACAGTAAGCCGACTACTATAGTCACCCGCTTTCCCGACAGAAATGGGACAAAAAATACAAAGGAGAGATATAAACTCAATTTCTTTTTTTAATAGACTACATTGTAGGCATGATACCACAATACAAATCAACAACTACTCTTGTTAAATAACATTGTCTTAAAGACTTTAACCACGGGCTCTTAATCTCCCATCTAAAGCAGCCCAAGTCATCCTCCCCCTCCCCCTCATCGAAAAAAAAACAGCAGGAAGTCCTATCATATAATGCCACTTTTTACCAACTCTACACCGCTTCATTGTGTACCGATTTTTTCGTCGGAAAGGAAGAATTCTGATAAATATCATCTTTTTTTCACACCCAAAACAAATAAGAAGCTTACTTTGAGTTTTTAAACATCTATTCTTTTCTGTCCCTCTTTCTTTAAACAGGTAATGAGTAAAACACCAAAATTAACGTAACGTCACCGCCATTTTGTTGACAATACTGAATAACAATCTTGAAGAATAGATTATGTCCTTTCACTTTTACTTGCTTATATACATATACACTGACGTGAAACTGGTAAGTCATTCTTTCATACAGTTAAGAGTGCTAAATTCAATTTGATTTTCGTAAAATCATTGTTTTCTTTCTTTTTTAGTTACATGTAAACTTTTTTTTCGTTCACATCATGGAGACCAGACATATTGGCGAAGGTAACCAGAATGCGGTGAAGAACCACCGACCTTTTTTTTCCATTCCGCCCTCCCCAGGAAAGTGCCAACTGAGAGCCATAGAGGTGAGAAGCAAGGAAACACTGCAGATACGTCTTACCACCTTCGCCCCTCGGCCACGGATTATGTGAAAAGCTATCTAAATTACTTGTCGAACGATGGTACTGAACTGTACAGATAAATATAATTAACTAATTAATCAATTCGGCCGTCGAGTCCCCTCTATTTTTAATTAGGAGATAACAGTATTGTATTTGAAACTTTCCCGGCATCAATTGCCGATTTGATGGTCGCAAATTGAGTTTA
>JAOXYI010302991.1:0-10437 GCA_028566495.1 Lithophaga antillarum
ACTTCTTACAATACATAGTTACTTCTCGATCTGGTCTGCTTTTGAGAGCAGAATGTCATCGTTCGAGGTTTTGTCTGTCACGAACGGAGAACAAAATCGAATTTGTATAGATGTTGCTATACGATTTGTATAGAATTGTCTATAGTTAACAAAAACCTCACATGATGTTTAACTACGCAAATGTACTGTTAAAAGAGTATATCGTGCAAAATGTTTAAATAGTATGTACTATACTAAAATTATACAATGCAAATTACAGATTGGAATTGAATCAGATATTAAAAATCCAAAAAGAAACAAGCCATTTCCTCTTAACGCAAATGTTTCACACGATTGCTTTTTTCTTTCTTTCGTTGTGCACACTAAAGAGTAATGTAAATTAACTGTCGAAAGCTTATTTTTATAGACATTTGAAACATGATACAACCTGTAGATAACATTAGATCGTTGGTGACTCAGTGGTTTAGGTAGTTAATCTTATCTACTGCTGATCACCGGCGTGTCAACAGGGGTTGTGAATTCGAGCCTTGCTCCGAGCGAGATGTGCTCGATTCCAAACTTAATTGACAAGGATTGTTAGTTTTCCTGCGGAAGATCGGGTTTTTTCACAGAGTGCTCCGCTTTCCTCTCCTAATAAAAACTGGGCACCACGATATAGCTGACAAATTGCTAAAAATGGGGTAAAAACCTATTCAATCAATCAATCAATCAATCAATCAACACTAGACCATCACCTTTAGTTTACAACTTTAGATTTGACAGACTGAAAAAGAATTCGAAGTAAGTACAAGATATATTTTTGATGTAGGAGATTTAAACCCGATTATCGGTCAGTGATAATTTACAACAAAAAACTTGCAATAAAGATGTCCAACATACCCAACAGTACCTTATAAATATATATATAATATCTAAACAGGGTTCACCACAACCTACGTAAGGGTGGGGCTCCCCCATCCTTAAATTTTCAACACCACCCTTGAATTTCTAGCACCACCTTTCAATTTCTGTAGCACCATCCTAAATCTATTAAAAATTTTGTTACTTCCATGTGAAAATGGGTGAAAGTATGGAATTCTTGAACAAATACAGTATTAAAAGTATTATTTATGTGTTTTTACTCCACATTCTGTAAAAGAAATTTTATATCTCTAACCCAACCAACCATTTTTATATGAATTTATACATAAATAAGAAAATTTGTTCTTGCACCCCAACCCTTTAAAATTCTTTTATGGTGATCCCTGCTAAATATTTGAACTTATTTACAAATTAAAGGTGACTTGACATTGTTACACTGTATTTAAAAAAGCTGAACGAAAAACTACTAATGTTATATTTCCATTCTTATTTATGATTTGTGATTGTTCAGTTACTACACGATGTAAACTGAACACTTGAGTGGATTTCAGTAAAGCATAGAATGTACACTGGACATTGCAGTGAGGTTGACATCAACATTATACATCAAACAATAATATATATATAGTTCACTTACCTTCTTTGTATTAACCTCATTTTACCTCCATTACAGTACATACACAATCTTTTATTTCATAATATACGTCTTACCTTCATCACATCGTGATCCACTCCACCCAATTTTACATTCACCTGGAGGTTCACAAGTACCATTAAAACGATTGCAATGCTTGGATAAACAATTCCAACATATTCGGCGACAGGCGTGACCATATGTTCCGTTATAGCAAGCTAAAAATCAAAAACAATGCAGCTATCAAGCAAAAAAGTTTTTCAGTATTAACATATAGTTTAAACTGAAATAATTCATATCCAATCTGTATATTTTGACTATAGGTAACTCTCTTGATGATATGCTTCACTTTCCATTTTTGAAAAAGCTTAGCTATTGGTAACCCTTTTTGACTACAACAATTTTTTTCTTACATTAATATTGGTTACCTTTTGTTTTAAGAGAATTTTCTGACTAGACGTAATTACTCACAGGCGGAAGAGGAATCAAAATCAGAAGTAGGTTTTTAAATATCTTTAATGTTTTATTTTTAATGTAGATGATTTAAGAACGAGATAGTCATTGTTATTAGTTCAATTTATACTATAGAATAAATAATTAGTAATAATATTATTAAATACATACGTTCGTTACATGAATCCCTTCTCCATCCAGCATCGCAATCACCGTTAGGGCATAAACCTTTAACGTTGTCACATGCTGTACCATTAAAACAATGACATTTTGACAGACAATTTTGGCCGTATGTGCCAATTTCACACTCTGTAATAAATCTATTTTTTTTTAAAACATAGTCGAAAATATGAGAAGATACTGATAGATCAAGTCTAGATATACGATATAGACCAAACGAATCACACTACTGCATTAAAAAACAGAAAGCTCAATTTATAAAATAACATTACATTACATAATATCCAGTGACACTGATGTAAAACATATTTAAATAGTTACTCTCTTCTGTGCTAAAAACTATTCGTCAAATGTCGACCTTACGATTGATAGTTTACTAGTGGATACTTTTCAAAATTTTTCAAACTTCATCTATATCTCTCGTATCAGGTACATGTATACAGTTAAAGGTAAACAACAATATATTTCGATCCTTTAGAGAAGAATCAGATGTCTTTCTAAATGAATTCCGATTTCACCTTGACCTTGCTTCAGTTAGATGTCAAAATGATAATTAGTGATGACACCAGTCCTCTATGGCATACTGTATTTTTTAGCGAATGATTTGATTTTTAAAAAAGTTTGCTAATAGTGGTCGCTTAACTATTAAAACAGTAGCATTTTTTGTTCTAAGTGAAATGTTTTACAAAATGGTTATCTCAACAATGGGAAAATTTTGGACCATTATCTCAGGACAGCCACAGCCATGATCAGGGGCCTATTTCCAAATAAGCAAAATTTCAATACTTGATGGATTAGCATTTTACGACAAGAAAAATTCAAATATAATGTATACAACTGAAGATATTAAAGGGTTGAAAATAAGTACGCGACCTTGACTTTTAGCGTTTGACCTAAATGACGGTCATTGCTCATAGAGATTACTAATATGATCCCCACTCTATGTAAAATATTTTTTTTCAAGCAATAATGATTAATTGCCACAGTTAAACAACTCCTAGAGAAAGTGATTAACTCCTTCAAACATATCGGGAAGAAAAATGTCCTAACACCGTTCTCATTTTTGGTTCTAGGTTCATTCCACTGAATATTACAGTTTTGGAGAAGAAGGGTGTACAAGCAACACTCAAAAACTAGAACATAACCTTGAGCTCGAACCTTAGGACCTTTATTACGGTCAGGGTCATAAGGGGCAATAGTGAAAACCGCACGTGTCTATGATTTACGGTTTTTGAGTTTTAAGGATAAAATACTTCGGTCAAATATATAATGGGAAAAAACTCTCACAAGTAGACATCAGTACCAAAGTTGCAGTAAAAGAACTTGAAGTTTGATTCTGAATCTTTCATGGTATTGGAGCAATAGCATACAAATGGTTTCTGGTTTTCGGGGAGATAGTTTTATATGAGGACAGGATTCGGTTTGTCAGGGTTAACAGCAAGAAAAAAATTTGAGGCCCCCGATATAAGGTATAAAACTTGTTACGATATGTCGCGAACTGTTTTTAAAACTCAATATGCAAAAGTGGCGGACGAAGTAGAAAAATAATAACAAATATAAAGTCAAGTGGAACAATTGAAAATATCTTTCCCATGACCTTGATCTTTGACTTTTAACCTTTATCAAACTCACATGTCCAACGTATCGATGGCGAAGACCCCTGGTCTCTATGATGGTTTCTGGGTTCTGACCATGTATGGTTTCGGTCATTTATTCAAAGGACATCACTCCTTTAATAAGTCATCAAAGTCTTTCGACCTAATACATGTACAACAAGTTGGTGGTTTCAGGCACTGAAAATTTTTCACCATTCAATCTTTTACGATCGCTTTCGGTCTGGAGTTATTTCAATACCACGGTTTAGGGTCAAAAGGTCAGTCTGACCTTGACTTTTGACCGTTTGATGTTTATAATGCTCAGATACCAGAAAATTATAGGTGAAGACTCCAGGCCTCTATAACTTACGATTTCTGAGTTTTCACCATTAAAGGGTTCACTCAAGTATTCAAAGAGGCATAACTGTCTTCTTGAGTCAATAGACTCCTTTGATCCCACTTGCAGTATCAGGCACTGAACATTTCTCACCCTTTGATTGTTTCCTATCTCTTAAGACCCAGGAGTTATTTAGGGTCAAAATGTGAATGTGACCTTGACCTTTGTAAAGGTTATTTATTCAGAATTAAATGGTAAAGATCCCAGGTGTCTACTACTTACTCTTTTTGGATTTTGACCATTTAAGGATTTGGCCAAGTATTCAAATGCACAACTCCCTTAATGGGTCATCGAACTCCTTCGACACATGTAATAAAGTTGCGGTATCAGGCATTGAATATTTTTTCTACCTCTTATGCGTCCGGATTTATTTTGATAACAAGGTTCAGGGTGTGACCTTGACCTTTGACCTTTTGACCTTTGTAAAGGTTACTTGTCAAGATGGTCAATGTTGAAGACTCCAGATCACTATGATTTACGGTTTTTGAGTTTTGACTATTAACGGCTTCCGCCAAGTTTTCAAAGGGGCATAACTAACTGAAGGTGTTATCGAACTATTTCCACCGAATATAGTAAAGTTGTAATGTGAGACCTCCAACATTTTCCATCCTCAAGATTCCCTCTACCTCTTATAGTTCCGGAATTATTTTCAATCACAAGGCTTTCAGTGTTCGGGGAGATAACTCCGTAAGGAAAAATGGTTCAGCCAGTCCAGGTCGATTCCGAATAGCTTATATATGATTGATACTGATATGAAACATCGCTGTGATATGACGCGTACCTTTTCCAACAGGGGTTCGAAAATTGGCGGAAACGAATAATAATAATAATAATAATATTTCCTATTGTTCAGAAGGAACAATCGAGGGGTCTTCCCACTCTACCAATTTCTTCAGAAGATTTTTCAAAATATCAAAATTTAAGGAAAAAGATCATAGCAGTATCATTTAAAATGATTAATTTAATTATAAGGATATGACCTCAAGATCAAAGGCAAGTAGCTTCAGTGGCAAAGATCCTAGGTTGTTGTTATTTAGCATTTTAGTTATAATAAGTTCAAGTATTTCTCTTACAAGTCTTCAAAACTTTTCAATAAAATATTTTGAAATACATTATACCGTATTTTGATATCTCTAAAAAACTAGAATGTGACCTTTGACAACGTGACCTTGAAAACAGCCAAAGATCAAGATGGTCAATGGCAAAGATCCTAGGTCTCTACCTCTTATTATTATTAAGCTATAACAGCTGTTTGTTTTTCAGGTGAGATAACTCATATAAAGATCATCAAAACCTTTATTTAGAATGTCACGAAGTACACTGCACTCAAATATCAATAAATGCAAAAGAATCTCTTTGATATCTATAAAACTGACAAAATTTTTAAAAAATATGACCTTGACTTTGACCTTTGACTTTATGACTTTTATAAAGATCAGTGGTCCCGAAGGTCTCTGGTGAAGAAGCCAGATCCCTACCTACTACAGGTTTTGCGTTTTAGTGACTTAATGCATGTGACAACTATTCAAATGGAAGTAACTTCTATAAAAAGACATAATAGGGCCTTGACGCAACGTATTGAAACTGCATCTTGGGATTTTCAGTATATTTAAATACGTTTTATTGCGATATCTTTTATACCTTTTGAGCATTGAACTACTTTAGAATTTTAGTAAAAGGGGAGATAACTTCTGTAACGGATGGTTAGGGTCAATAGAGTTGACAATTGCAAACACTAGATCACTCCAATGCAATATAGCAAATATCCTTATGATAAAAGGAACGCTTTCCGAACATGATAATCCAGAATGTAATTACATATTTATGTTTTCAAGGGGAGATAACTCCCATAAAAGTCAATGAAATTTTTCGATGCAATACTATCAGGTACACTATACCGCAGGATAAAACCCTATCAAAGAATCATTTTATTATGTTCAAAATGGCAAAGTGCAGAAATTATAACGTAACTTTGTCCTTCGACCTTGATCGAAGATCAAGGAGTCGGAAAGACCTTTTTTGAAGTCCCAAGGTCCGTATGACTTATAGTTTCTTTTTTCACTTAAGTAACATTTTTGACAATAAATCCCATAAAAAAACCGCCATAGGGTGTTAAACCAATGTACTGAAGTTGTTCCATAAGACACTCAGTATATCTAAACAAGTTTTGTTGTGATATCTTTTTTGTCTTCTGAGCATTGAAATACTTTAGTTTTTCAGTGATTGGGGAGATAACTACTGTAAAGAATTAGTCCATGTGCAACAGGGTTGACAGCGAAAATTTACGCAACGCAACCGAGATACAATATACCAAGTACCATAAAGACCGGAGGATTGCTTTTTGAACACGACACTCTGGAAAGTTAGCGGAAGAAAAACACATAAGCAGAACGATAACTATAGGTCTTCCAACTGGAGTGGGAAGACCTAATAATGATTATAATCATAAGATTCCCATGGGGAAGACCTCATGATACCAGTTGTTCAAAGAAAATCTGAAAAAGATTTTCCCCATTTAAAATTAGAATTTCAAATTTTGAAAAAAATAAATGGCCAGAATCTCTTAATGAAGTGATCTCGATGAAGAAAAACTTCATCAGAATAAATAAATCAAAATTTAAACATTCTAAGAGAGATAACTCTTATAGAAAGTTACCAAAACCTTTCAATGCAAATTTGAAATGTTACGAATCAATTTCAACAATATTTTGCTAAAAAATTAACACAGCTCAAGAAGCAAGAATTTGACCTTAATCATGTGGCTTTGAATATAGACAAAGTTCGACGGTATCAATACTGAAGATTCCGGGCTTTACTAATATCCGTTTTTAATTTTCGAAGTTTTAAAATGTACTTTAAACATTCTAGGGGGAAAACTCTTATAGAATGTTATCAAAACTTTTCAATGCAAATTTAAAATATTACGACTCAATGTCAGCAACATTGTGCCAGAAAATCATTTTGATATCTTGAAATTTACAAACTTCAAAAACATGAACATGACCTTGACCAGTGACTTGATTACAGACAAAGTTCAACGTTGTCAATATTGAAGACTCCAGTGCTTTACAACTAACCGTTTTTAAGTTTTAAAGGTTTAAATGTTGTGGTAAACATTTAAGAGGAGATAACTCTCAACTCTGATCGAAACCCTTCGTATAAACTTAAGTGTTTCGACACACCGTCAGCAACGTTTTGCCAAAAAAAATATTTTGATATCTTTAAAAGTAACAAAGGTGAAAAACTAGAAAGTGACCATGACGTCTAGCTTTGTGACCTTGATAAAGGTCAAAGATCAAAAGTGTTCATTATGAAGACCATGTGTTTCTAGGGTTTGCCACTTTTGACTTGTAGTGGTTAAATACTTCAGTCAAATATATAAAATAGGATAACTCCCACAATAAGTCATCAAAATCCTTTGGCTGAAATGTAGCAAAACATGGTTATTAGGCCTTCAACATTTTGGAAAGGGTTTTAAACCGATATCTCTAAAGGTTTCGGAGGAGTAGTACACAAAAGGTTTCAGTGTTCGGGGAGATACCTCTGTAAGTCAAAGAGTTCGGTTTGCGAATGTCGACACCGTATAGATTTTAGAATACCGGTCCAATATAGGGAATCTCATTTTGAAATGTCGAGAACTCTTTTTAACATTCAATACAAAAAGTTTACAGATGAAAAGAAAAGAAAATAATGATAGAAGAAATACAGTAAAATCTTTCCTTCGAAAGTTGAAAGACCTTCGTCATAATATTCAGAAGTGGAAAGACCTTATATGTCACAATGACTACTGATTTTGTTACAGTTATGGTTTTTACAGCAACCACCTGTTCTTGAACAAGTTCATATAACTGGTTATGTAACTTTATTATTGCAAAAAAATAACACAAATTAAGAGACTTCCTTCCGCAGTTCTAATGACTGTTCAATAACAACGCTACTGATTTAACTTGATCTGTTGTTGATGGGAATAATACACTAAGTGGTTCTTAATCACAAAAATAACTAATGTTTATTTTATTAAAAAGTATCTCATAAAATCTGTATTCATTCGACGGTTTAAAAAGAAATATCAGCATCGATAACTCTACAAATTGGACAAATTCTTTCATTTCCTGGAATTTGATGCACCTTCCATCCATTCTAACCATCATCATTTACACTAAAGTATGTCAATAATTTTCGAGTTTCAAAATTTGGGTGTGGCAAATAAAATTCTCATTCACTGCGATTTAGTTTAATAAATTTATATACGACTATTTTACTATATCTCATTCAACGTTCTTTTATAGGAACGGTAAACAAAGATATCAATTTTTAGTTCTTAGTCGAGAAAAATCCTGCTTTGTTAAGAACCATACTGATTGTAATAACAGATACACCGAAACAGACATAACGAGAATGCTGGACATTTTGATTGACAACATATTTGTCGAATTTGGAGGACTGATATTTCAATAGACAGTCGGTATTCCAGTGGGTACTAATTGTGCATCCCTGCTAGCCGATTTGGTTTGTATTCATTTGAAGCAGAGTTTATACAAAATCTTCTGAAAGATAAAAAGAAACTACCTCTGGCTAAATCCTTTAATTTGACTTTCAGATACTGTATTATTTTTCACTGATTGTAATTTTCGCGGAATACTGTTCATTGACATATTAGCGGGTACAGTTTTTCACGATTTAATTGTATATTTAGTTAAAATTATAAAGACTTTTATTTCGCGGGATTTATTTTAGCGGAAATTAGGCTGTAGCGAAAATAGCGAAAATTAAAATACCGCAAATATTAATACTTTTACAGTATATGGATGATATGCTGTCTTTCAACAATCCTTATTTCAGTGAATGTTTACATCTCATATATCCTAGTGTACTTGAAATAGGGGATACTACAGACACTAGAAGGTCTGCTTCATATTTAGATATTTAACTGGAAATTGACACCGATGGAAAACTCAAATCCAGGATCTATGACAAACGTGACGATGTTAGTTTTCCTATCGCCTACTTTCCCTTTCTGAGTAGTAATATACTCTCTTCCCCGGTATATTGAGTTTACTTGTCTCATTTCATACTCTATGCCAGAGCCTGTTCTAACTACAAGGATGTCTGATAGGGTTATACTTCTAATCCGAAAACTACTCAAACAAGGATATGAGGAAGAAAGGTTGAAATCTTTGTTTCGCAGGTTTTACTGTCGCCATCATGAGTTTGTCAATCAGTATAATATTTCAGTGTCTCAACTTTCTGCAGATGTATTTTCGTCATCCTAATATCCTACAGGTGTCCATTTGTATTTACTACCAAATGTGTACGAACCTTGTTGTGACCTTTGCGACCGGAAATGATTTTGGGCTTGCATGACGAGTGATGCATGAATAGCAGGAGATGCTTACCCTTTTGACGCACCTGGTCTCATTCCATTCTGGAGTTCATGCAATCCCAGCTATTTGTACACTTGGATTTGTCAACTTCAAAGAACTCATTAGTCAAACTGATTATGGTATCCTACTTTTTATATCTACTATTCTCAGTCACAAAAAGTTTGGGCCAAGTCTTTTTTTACATTTTCGATTTTAAGATTTACTTTTTTAAGTGTATCACAGTATTCAAGTTGATTCGTGTCCATATTTAAATCTTCTGAGGAAACCTTTAAGCATAAGTGAACAATGAGCAAAATTCTTTTGGACTCCAGGGTTTTACAAAGTATATAAGAGAAGACCCTATCAAATGTTAAAGAAATAATTGTGATATTGCAATGATACATGATCTCAAGACCCCAACATTACTTGATTTCATCGTTTCCTTACTTCAACTCCTTACATTTAATCGGTTATACTTGAGGAAATGTTTGCAAAACAGTAGTAAATGTTAAAAAAAACAGTATATTCAAACTGTGCAATAGTATAGCCAGAATGTTCAAACCATATATTTGCAAGAGGAAAAATAGATGGAAAGTAACAGCATTATATTCTCATTTAATAGTCAGGTCAAGTAATTTTACTCTTTTTCAGCTAATTAGTATCAAGAGACAATTAAAACAAGCAAGTGTCCACGCAAACAACAATAACGCAATTATATCAGTGATTTTTAGAAACTGAATGTACGCCATGCAATTAACGTCAATGATGTTGTTTTAACGTTGAACCCTTCTTCAAATGCTTGCATCGAAAGATAAACGTTCCAATAAAAAGTTTTATGTTGATGCTGTTTCGTCTTTCCAACGTTGCATTTTTCGAATTATTATATCGTTGTAACTGTTACATAATTGTCGAGCATTGTTTCTATATCTAATTTTTTTTTTTTTACATCTTTCT
>JAOXYI010303102.1:0-10437 GCA_028566495.1 Lithophaga antillarum
TTACCAAAAATCCAGCCAATCACAATCGACTCTAGAAAACATATATATAGTAATACCATTCCGCTAGCAGAGTAATAATCAAATAGTTGGAAGATGTACATTCCACCCTGTTAAAATAGCCAAGAACAAATGCATGTAACATGATTGCCTCCACTTTTTGTGTTGGAAGTTTACTTGATTATATTTATGTGATAATTTTGTGGTTTTTTTTGTTTGTTTTATTTTTTGTTCTTGTTTTGTCAGGCGTCGTTCTGCGATGCCATTAAATCCATCCTATATCAGAAGAACCCTCACAAAATGAGAAATTGGAACAGCCCACCCAAGATTTATTGTAGTGTCACCAACAGTCGAAACCCAATTACCCCGATGCGCCATAATCAATAGACTAACAACAGTGACCTCAACAATTAAACAAAACCTGAAGTAAAACAGGAGCACAATACTTAAAAGAAGCAAACTATTTATAAGAATATGCACTACGATAATACAATGGGAAGAACAACAGAACGGATTGGGTTGGAATCTTAGGGTTAATCGTTACTTTCAGAAATTATCAGCTATATCGTAGCCACTAGACTGAAGGAGGCAGAAAGCCCAAACTAAGATTTAGCTGCATTGTGAAACTCCGACCCAGACAGGTGCCTGAAACCGTTCACACATGAAGTTGGTCAAGTGGAACTTTCACCGACGACAGCGATATCAGGCTAGTGGTCACGAGTCAGTGATCTTCATCACTCAGCCCTAAGGCCCCCAACGAAAAGGGAGGTAACTGTACACGCAAAACAAAATAAAAAGAAACCTTTGAACAACCCAAACTGGGATACAACAGAATCAAATATACAGGTACAGAAGTGCCACTGGGATGCCGGACATAGAAAAATACTCAAGGACAAAACAGCTTTGAGTATACATGACTTCTGATTTGTTTATCTTCTCAGCCCTTTATATTATTTCATCTTGGTTTGTGTCTTACATGTACAAAGTGACCGTCAGATGAATTTCTTGTCGAAGTGATGCTAATTGCAGTAATGGTTATTAGTTATTTAACTAGAAGTACAAAATATATTTCTTACCCTGGATACCATACTAAGACCTAGCAGAAAGCTAACGCCACAGTACACAGCAACCATTATCATTCTGGATTTCGCTGTATTTAATCGTTTTGGAAAGGAATCAATCACATTTGTTAGAAAACCTTCTACTGCAACAATCTAAAACATGTTATTTAATTTCATTGTGAAATGTATATAGGTTGATGTATACAATTTATGTTAAATATTAAATGAAATTCGTAACAATATTCCAAAAACACTGAACTTGATAAGTGATTTCCAGGAAGTTTGTATTTAATGGGTTTTCTGCAGGAAAACCGCTGATGAAAAAAATACCAAATGAAACAATTGCAAAAGAATTTTTTTTTCAAAATCGGTGTGACGAAACATACACCAGACTTTTAAAATAGAATTCATAAATGAAAATATAACAGCATACCTGGCTATCAATTCCAATTAGGAAGATCATAAAGAAGAATAGTGCTGCCCACAGTGGTGCTACTGGCATCTGGGTTACAGCCTTAGGGTATGTAATAAAGGCAAGCCCGGGTCCTGTAATAAAAGAAACAATATCTCATCAGACCACAGATAACACATTATCAAACCTAAAGTCTTATGCTAAATAATCTACAATACTGAAATTCATTCACTGTTAAAAGCAATCTTACGAAAAAGAAAGCAAAAAAAAAATCAATGGAAATTCAATATATAAGTAATCTTTTGTTAATTCAATGCCATACACCAATAATGCAGACTGAATGGACATTACCATTTTGATATTAATCATCACTGCTCCAGAAAACACCGAACAAACAATTCTTTCACGATACTGTTTACTGTTTACACTGACCGTTCAATATTGTCATGGCTACAGCTTGACTTGTGGCGTATCATATCACTCCTTTTTTACAAATAAATGAACTTTGTAGTTCTCATCTTTATATTCTATAGAAAACACATACAAATTAAGTGGACGATAAATTGCAAAAATATCTCGGTCAAGTTCAAGAAAATGGGCATAACTACAAAATCATTTGATTGATACAATAAAGCAACATGTTTGTCTTTATTTTGTGTCAGATTTCATCTTGATTTATAGAAAAAGTCAGTTCAGTATATAATTAGTTATACTGAAAGGACGTGCAGTATCACAGAATAATACTTACGTTCAAGGGACGGCTATAATAAGTAATGTAAACTAATTTAAAGACGAGTTTTGACAGAATATGTCTTGCATCTAAACAGAAAAGCTTACTGTACGGTTCCTTTGAAAAGCCTTGTCTATTAATAGAAAAACAAAATGATCGTATGTCATCCTTATCATCTGAATCAATTGCATAATTTTCGATAGATAAGGTATGTGTACAAATATATGCTGTCACCACTACCGCATATGCTCAAAAAGTACTGTTCAACAGTGGTTAGTACATAATGTATAATATTTTGGCTACAACCATTACAGTGAGGCTCTAGATGCGTTTTAAACCTAAAATTGACTTAAATAAAAGTCAGTTTTCATTTCGGAATATTGTAACTGAAATTAAGTTTTAAGGTACGTTGTTACAGTTCCAAAAGTTGCTTCAAAGTACTATCAGAGAATTCTTTCTGTTTGAAAAATGTGTAATTCGGGTCCGTTTTCTAGTTTCTAGAGCGTCAGTTATACATACCTGCGTCCGCGACATTCGATATATCAACATTTTGTTGTGTAGCCATAAATCCCAAAACGGAAAATACCACAAAGCCTCCAAATACACTTGTACCACTATTTATGGATGCTATCACCATGCACTGTCTACAGTAGATCAAATATTTTTGGCAAAATTGACTGGGGTTAGGATTTCATTTTCTAATCTGGATTACAGTTATGCCTGATTAGTCTAGACTTTCATCAAATATTGATACTATTCAGGACTTTTTTGTCAAAAGAATTGAGCGTCACTCATTTATGCCATTGTAAAACTGTTTTCAATAAAGGTAACATTTGGCAAGACTAAAATAATAATTAGTGCGTTCATTATTTTACACTGATTTGTTTACCTTTCTGTTGTTATCAAATTGCTTTTAGTAACAGACCTGTCGTACCCTCAGTGATCCATCCATAAGTCATTTTGGAAACCAGTACAATAATTTGAGAATCTGTAAAGCTGTTTGTCCAGAGATCGGTGAAAAACAAAATATGCAATAATATTCAAAACCGTTATCTTTATATCAATCACTCTTTGTCGTAATGCATCCATATAGTGAATAACCTATTTTTGACAATTACTTCTCTGGATGATATTGAGGACGAACGAAGAAGATTTTCCGAATGTTTAACAAGTGCAAATTTGCCTCCAAGAAAAATAATTAATATCGATTCCATATGGACGATGAGCTAATCCATGGGCTAGGTAGGCCTACCTTGCACAACCACAGGTCTAAAGCTGACCACCTTTTGTAAGGACTTAGATATATCATATTTCAAATTTTAAATATTAACAAGCTTTTTAGGGGGTCTACTGCTGATTCTGGTTTATTTTAAGGTTCCTGTGGGTCATTTACGCTTGCTTATATCTAACATCCGAAAACGGACAATTAAGAGACCTTAAAAAGGTTCGTCTTGTTGATCCTGTGGGTTGTCTAGCTAGCCCATGGCCTAAAACTTTCTTGCAAACTGCAGAGACAATGTAACCCCAGACCCTGATCACGGATATGTTTTTCCTTCACACATACTAATATAACATGACACATATTTTAATACACACGCATACTAAGACAGCATAATAAATACTTTAATACATCAAAGTTAATTGTGTGTTGTCCGTGAAACATAATTTGACTGGTAGGAGTCATGGCTCAGAGTTCATTCTCGTAGATTTAAAACAAACATGGGATGTCAATTTAATCTCACATCCGCCGAGTCAGGTTATACAGGTTATATTCCGTTAATAACAATGGCACATATCTTCCTTTGATTGGATGAAGTCAGTACCTCACCGGCCATAATTGCAATCTAAACATGAGCAAGCTACCTTTCCAATGATTTATAAGAATGTGGTCAGTAAGATAAAATTAAATTAACACATTAAAATCAGTGTTTACCAAATAATTTAAGTTAAATAATAAAAGGTTCATTGAGATGAGAGCATTATCAATAAAGGAAACTTCTTTATAAAGTCAGACACTAAGATTCGAAGAAAGGATGTTTTGCTCTTTTCCCTTATGGCCCTAAACCTGTTTGTTACGAAATTATGAGGACCGAATGTGCGATATCAGCTAAAACAATTTTATACAAAAAAGTTCGAAACGAATTGCAGGGATAATTAGAAGATAACTGTATTGTATTTCAAGCTTTGCGGATGTAATTCGTGGATTTTGCTGTCGTAAATTGAGTTTACCTAGCGACGCGTAGCGGAGCTAGGTAAATGGATATTTGCGACAATAAAACCAAGATTTACGTCCGAAAACCTTAAAATACACTACATTATATCCATTCTAATGCAATGCTAAACAAAAAATTTTATTCTTGCTTTTGCTTGAGTCTAAAAATCGCATAAATTAAAATTCCGCGAAATGTTGTTGACGATTTTGGCACATAAACGCCACAGAATTGACATGACGTCATACGAAGACTTCCAGTGTAAAACGTAAAGATCAGACTTTTTTGGCTTCGTATACGCTTCAATTTTGGATAAAATTTAACTAAAAGAAGTATGTAAGATAGGCATTTTAATTATTTTGTGTATGGTGGTAAATATAACATGAAGAATTTCACGTTTTCAAGATGGCGGCTCCTTCCAAGTGGACTCCTTAGTTACGAATTGTAGATTGAGAATTTTACGCCAATCAGAAGGGTAGCCAATCAAATCCGACGATGCAAACAATTGCATTAGAATCATGATTTATCATAAAGTACCTGTAAAAGTTTGTGTGGAATTTGTTGTAACTTCCAAGGGTAATCATACACCCTAAAGCTATTGCATATGAAAAGAAAATCTGTGTTCCTCCATCGACCCACACCTACAAATATAAAGAACAAGTTATGTAATAAACGAAGTTATCAAGTTTAATAAACACACATTGAACCAAGCTCCTTGACTCATAAGAAATTATAATGAGAAATATTAAATGCGTGATCCATTTGTTTTCATTTTCATTGGCGGAGATTCATAAAGATGCTTTACTCCTCAAAAGGCTGGAGATCGAATGAGAAGAGTACCGAAGTTCACAAGTCAAATATCCATAGTAGATAATGCTGACATTTCCTAGAAATATAACTATTGTCAAATCAATGAGAAAAGCATGATTGTATGATTATCAAATATGCCAAGAATGATAAAAAAATACATTATTTCTCGAGTAAAGTATGAAAGAGTTCGGTCGTAAACGGCAAATTTTAAATAACAGAGTAAACGGAGTTGATATTCAGATTTTTTAAAATGTTTTCACGCGACTATTCAATAGTAAATAACAACATTTTAAATAAACTTCTAGTGCAACATCAAATGTAACGTTGATTTTGGTTGGACGACGCTCAAATTGTTAATTGTGAATACACCATGTACGTAGCTGAAGTTGACACGGAGTTGCAGACGACGATTACGTTCAATTACAACGTTAATTATTGAGTATTTCTGTTGTTGCATTAAAATAGGAATACTTAGTTCTGGTTTCGGTTTATAGAAAATTATCCCATATCAAGCGCGTATATAGTCACTGAAAAGTGTATAAAATTTACCTGTGCATTAGCAAGTCTACTGAAGTCTGGTTCTAGGTAGTAAATTATCCCATATAAAGCGCCATCTAAAGTTGCTGCTCTGACTAGCAATATTGTGAGTATTATATAAGGAAAGGTTACTGTGAAATAAACCACCTGAAAATATACTGCTACTGTAAGTTAACGCAATACGAGGTTTGTTACATCATCTATGGATACACCAGCTGCACTCTAATCCCGCTGATCTAAATCATCTGATACTGATATAATATAGAAGAAATATTTTACCAGCAGTCATGAAAAATTCGTTATCTTATCCTCCCTAAACACTTCATATTAACACAACAAACGTCTAATCACACATGAGTACAGGCTACATGCCGAAGCAAGAACATTTTTGCCATGTTGTCATAAACATAGTTAACTCACTTTTTGGAATTTATTTTCTCGTTTGAAAAGAATTGACAAAATATGAGAGACTCGGTTGGGTGAAACGTAGTTTAACATGGAAGTAATTATTGGCCCATTTGCACTTAAAGATACACAAAAATGTTATGTCCCGCCTCCAGACCTTGAACTCTAATTATTTGGTGTTCAGAGCATGTCAAAAAATATTTAACTCAATTTTTGCTTATGTTTTATGTTTCTATTAAAGACTGGTAAACCAAATCAAAACACCATTTATTTTTTTTTTTTCATGCTTATTTAATTGACAAGTTTTACTTTAAAACGTTTGTCTTGTTCTTGAGCAGTCATAATTATTAACGTCAAGGAATTCTCTGTATGTCATAGAATACTCACATATAAAAAAAATGCAAGTTTTCGTAAATGCACATTTTTGAAACTATATGTACTGTTATCCTTAAATGAAAATTTTTAAGCAATAACAGTAGGCAATCATACTAAACATGGACTGAAAATAACCTGCAAATAGAGAGATCTTCCTTTGCATAGTTTAATATATGCAGACATACATTTGCATAATAAAAATTTTGTCTTCTCAGACGTAGGAGACTTTTGGCTTCTAGATAAAAACCGACACCTACACTAATGATTAATCATATCCAGCGGAAACATAATATCCATTATGAATAATGAAAGAGAAATTCCCGTAACAAGCATTGATACTGTAATTTGCTTTTCCTGATTAGTTTCGGAGACATTATGAAAAATTTTGAAAATTATTGCACGCCTACAGGTGGGACTAATATTATATTGTTTATACTTATAATTGTTAATTAGTTATAACAATTTCTCAGTATAGTAATAAGTATGACATTTTGGTTTTTAAGATGTACACTTAACATAATAAGAAAATGTAAATAAATAAATAAGCAAACCAAATAGAAGAAAAACAGTTTGGCTAGAAGGTCAAAAATATCTGTTTTAATCTTTCCACGACGATTTAATATTATATGTGTTCTGAAATTGTTAATTGGTTCTTGTTACATGTACTAAAAATATTTATTATATTAACAATTTTACTATATTCACACTGTACTATATTAGCGTTGTTATTATATTACCTTGCCAGACCACTTGATTCCTTTCCAAACACAGAAATATACTGCTATCCAAACAACCAAAAGACTTATAACTAACTCCCAAACCAGTCCACCGGGATTATCAACACCATCAGTTATCTGTAGTACACGTCGTCTGAAGTTAGCAAAAGAGAAACGAATATAATTTTATTTTGTTTCTTGTTAATTTAGTTAATAAGAAATAGGTAATGCCTTTCTTCCTGGGAAACAGAATCTTCATAGTGAAAAAACTTATAAATCCAATCAATGATTAAAGAAGAAAAAAAAATTTGGAAGTTTAGGTCTTAAAACATTAGTTCCCTTGATCTGACATCGCATGACTTTGAAACGGTAAATTCCATTTATTTCCTTTAATTACATATTTTCTACGTGCCATGCAAAGGTGTTACAACGATCCATAGCACCTCCGTAACTAGTTTTGACAAACATTACTTCTTTTCGGAGCTATCAATGTAATCGTGCTTGAACGGTCAGTCAAAATACACCCGATCGTACCGAGTGATCAGCTTCAAAACGATATGTGAATACCTGTAATGTAGCATAAAAAACCTTTAATGTACCGATATAATTAATTGTAACATCCTCTGGCATTTCCGAAAATGTTTTAAAAAAATATATCGTCATTATCAGATAATTGTATGAACTATTTTGATAGATATCACAAATTCTTTACTGGTATCAGATATCAGTTAGAGGGAAATACGACTAAGAAATGTCCTCGTGTCGTGTTTTCTTGTTAACATTTAATCAAAGTAGTACCAGGATATCATATGTTAACAAATTTTGAAAGACCGATGTTATGTTTTCTAGAATGACAGTCAACGTTATTCCCTTCAACTGATATCGGGTATCCAATAAATGATTTATAGTCCCCCTAAAACATAAATTGGAATTTTTGCGTATCTGTATATTACAGATATAATTTTAGGTTTTTAGACATATATTAGAAGTGTCAAAATGATTTATAATTAAATCAGTGCATAAAAGACAGATACTACATCTATGGCTTTTCCCTATCCCTATCTCAAGCAAGTCTGACGACTGTAAAAAATTATACCATGACAGTATGATGTCATAATGTTTGACCTGAACGTATCAAGACATTGACCTGGACTTATTAACGTCCCGCGTAATTTGCGCCTCATCAAAGTCACATATATAAAAACTTTAATTTTAAGTTTTTAAATACGATAAAAATATTGTCTAGTATTTTTGCTATACAGATATTGTCAAATATCAGCCGCTCGACAGAATATGACTCTTGCTGGCTGGTTCGCTAGGCTCATTCGCTTAGGAAAGCTTTGTAAATATTCCGCCTCATGGCTGATATTTGACGACATCAATATAAAAAAAAGATAATATATACTTACAGGTGCCTGTATATCATGTTGATGCTAATAACTCACTAAGAATTACAAGCACTGTAACAGTGACAGTGAAAAGAAGCACCGCTCATCAAAACGATTTTGAGAGGCTAAAAACTCTGCAACAGGTCGAACCATTCTTATTTTTAGTAAGAAATATATAAAGAAATGACACTGGTTATCCCGGGGAAGGTCAATCAGTTCCCTCCAGTACATATCCGGAACACTTGCTAACGCCACGTTTGGTTTTATTTGAATATAGTTTAGAGGCATAGGTGGTTTTACTATAGATATCAGAATGAAGTCAAATGTGCATGTACAGAGTCTATTATTTAAACATATTCTATCAATAATTCTTCTGATTTGAAGAAATAAACAATAATGAAAGAAATTTCTGAAATCATAGATGACTACCTATAGAGGTATTGAACCTGAACGCCAACTGATGCTTAGTTATAAGCTCAGTCATATTCAAACAGATAAATCAATTTGTGTTATCTACTTGTACTTACTCCCAGAACTCCACCGTGGAATCCACAGTCATTGATATGTTCATTGTACAGTTTCCACCAGAACACGATGTATTTGTACTTAGGCCAGAGTAGCATCTGAATTAAAGAAATAAAAAAATCTCTTCATATTGACAAACTAAAATATTTCAATTCTAAGTAAATAGTTGTCAATATTTCATCTTATAAAAATCTAAAACTGATTTGAATTTCTTCAAACATAAATGCGACACGATATAAGAATTAAGAGTAACTGAAAGGAAAATTTAGAAATATGGTTTGTTTTTGGCCACATCATGCACAGGGGTTTATCCAGGACTTGCTTGAGTGGGGGGCACAAGATGAACCTGACTTACCTACCCTTGTCAAAGTAAAATTGTTCTAAAATGCTGCTGGACCCTCCAACACACACCAATCATTTCCAACCCCCTCCCGGGTGATCATTGTGGTTATAAGGTGAGACTGTAAACTTTCTAGATAAATGGTATACGTTTATATTTCCATCTAAAACTTAACAAAACTACAAAGTGTAGATCTCTCCACGCATAAACATGACAAGAAAGATCACGTCTGGCCATAAAAAACGAGTCCAGTAATCTTTTGTTTTCTTAGCTTGAGATTAATCGGGAAGAAAATCTAAAAATATTTTCAATTCAATTCAATTCAATATTTATTCACTCAAGACATATACATGTGTTACAAGAGGTATTTTATAAAACATTACTTAATGACAGACAGGACACACTGAAATAAATACACAGATACAGTACAGAAACGTCACATGAAATGAAATAACTACATGTAAATATACCAATACATCAATACATATTTAACATTGAAAAGATCTGAATTTTCTACAGAAACAAAAATTCATAAACACACATATTTAAATACATCACAATCACAAACATAAATAAAACAATTGAATTATACCGAAATACAAGTTAACTATGCCAAAAGTTTTCTAATTTTCGAATGAATATGGCCAAATTATTTAAAACTGGTACATTACACAAAGTAAGAAGACGTATCATTTTATGCATTGAAGGATTGGTTATGTAATATTTTGGGATGAACTTACATGTATTTCTATAATGTTTAATTTTCAAATTTTAACACTGAAATAAATAATGGTATTCATTTCCAACTTCACCATTATTATACAGAGTGCAAAAACGTTGGTTTCTAGGAATCGAAACCCATCTCCCTGTTTCGACTGGTAATTTGATATTGGATGTTCGAAATTTACAAATTAATATTCTGTTGGATCTG
>JAOXYI010303212.1:0-10436 GCA_028566495.1 Lithophaga antillarum
CATGATTGCCATGTATTTATCACCTGATCTTGACCTCATTTATGTATTCTAGTAACTTCACTTGTTTTACATTTACTTTTTGTGATTAGGTTAATTTCTTATAATTTGCATATGGTAGATCACCCATATCTGGTCTTTAAATTCATCCTAGAGTGTACATGTCAGCCAGGCATCTATCACCTGACTTTAACCTCATTTTCATTGTCCAATGGCTGTGTTTATTTTTACATAAAACCTAGCACTTGTTGTGATTATGTCTTTTTCTCAGTAACATTAGATCTGTGGTCAGCCATATTTGGTTCCTGTATTCACTCTGAAGTTTACATGTCAGCTAGAGATATGTCACCTGACCTTCACATCTTTACTGTTTATTGACTTTGTTAAATAAGGACATGATGGGGCAGGTGAGACACATTTGAGTGTCAACCCCTTGTTCAACATATGACGATCTGTATGTTACAATTTGTATTAAATCGGTGATTGTATTCTGTATAAACACCATAAATGGCAGCAGTACACCTTTTATTTTTACTTGAGATTGAAACTTCAGGATTTGTGGACACTTCTTACATATATCTTTCAACCTTTTACCCAGACACCCAGGTTTCTACAGTTATGCTTTGCAGATGATCACCTCCTGTTTTTTCATAAAGTTGAATTTTGTGTATCTCCAGGCATTTCATGGATGTATCTATTTGATTTTAAGTAAGAAAATGTAACAGAGTTTATTATTTTTCTATTGGAAGAGGAAGGGATATTCATTTGTGAGGTATGGCACAATGTACAAATTTTTCCTTAGTTGAGGCTTGGGGTAAATGGTGGTGAGACATTTTCTGACAGTGTTATTATCTACATGTTAATTTTTCTTGTATATAATAAACTTTTAACTGGGACCTTTTCCTATATTAATCAACCTTTCCTCCATTATATAATTGTTCTTATATACTCCTCTATCACTTTGTTTGTCATTAAAGTTTAGCACTGATTTTTCATGGATGGTCCTGTCAGGTATTTGAAAAAACACCAAATGTTTTCTCAAAGAATACTGGACCAACTTGATAGGAATAATTAAAGGATGGCCCTCTGTGAAATGAATGAAATAAGGACCCAGTATTTTATATTACCAAATTAATATTTACAAAAGATCTTGACATATAAATCACTTCAACCTTCTGAATAAAAACTCAAAAAAGATATTATTTTGCCAATATTAATTTCTGTTCAGTGGGTCTGATGATTAGATGTAATGAAATTGTGATTCAGTTGTCCATACACATGCAAAAAATGTTTTAACTTATTTGCATAACTAGGCAACTATACATCTGTGTCATACTAGTTTATTTGTGGCATTAATTTAGGAAAAGTTAGCTGGTGAAAAATCACAATAGAAACTGAAAATGAAATTTACAAAAACCCTTATTACCAGAAACACTTGACTGAAACGGTCAGTACATTATCATTTTCTATTTCTGAAAAGAAGAATCTTTTGTGTAAGTTTTGTTGGACAGTGTATGACCATAGATAATCATAAGTTTATAGAATTTTAATTAAAGTGATTATTTCAGTAAACAAAATTATTTCTTGTGATGTACAATAAACTTCAGGATACAATAAATTTTTACTAAAGTGAATTTTATGTATTTGTCTTTTGCATTGTGTTTTCTTGTATTCAGGAATTTCAGATTGTAGGAACAGTGTTAAAAGTACATTGATAATATGTTTACTGAATATTGCTTATAGTGTTAGATACTAGAATTACAAAATTTTGATAATTTAAAAGAATGTGATAGAAAGTAGGACAAGCATTGATAATTATTTATGATAATTCTTTTAAAGTTTGTAAAGCATACTTCTTTCATATGAAATATTTTCGTAAAGCGAATTAGAATTTGATAAATCTGATGATTCCTTAGAATTACTTAATATGGTATATTTGTCATTTGATGGATCATAGAAATACAAGGCATTGGCTTATTCCTTTGTTTTATAACGATAACTTGAATTAGACTTCATGAGAACTGGTGACAGTGACACTATTTCATAAATTATCAATAAATCTGCATGAAACTTGGAAGGTGAAATTTCCAACTAAGAAGAGCTAGGTGAGGCACAAGTATGAACTGTTTCCATTAACTTCACAGAAGTTTTGTTTCTATAAAAAAAACTTTCAGCACATATTATAAATATCTTGTAAGCATAATTAGATCCTGAGGTGATATTTTGGAAGTTTAAAGATGAAAGCGGAACAACTGTTATGTTAGTATAAGAGGAGGCCTCTTAAAAAAATGTGATCACAAATTGTCAGATACTATCAATTTCCACGAAACTTTGAATATACAATTATATAATTAAGAAATACCAGAAACTTGTAGATAACTGGAGATCAGGACCTGCATATCTTGAAAACTTTGGAATTATAGCCTAATACCTTTTGGACTACCCCCATTTTGTAATGACTAATTTGCTCAGCTGGAGTACGGGAGATCGGAGTTTGATTCCCAGTTGGGTCAAACCAACAACTTTATAAAATAGCATTAAGGAAACAGAGCAAGGACTGGTTGGCTCTGAGTTAGAATAATGTGTCCCAGTGGTGTGACATACGTACTGTAAGCTTTTATTTCAGTGAGCTAGCATTATAATTTCCAGATCAGTGATCTGGTCTAGTACATGTACAGACATCAAAATATGCATTACACAGTATGATTTGTTCTTGCCATGAAATAGCAAAAATTGCTGACTTGGCATTAAACAATATTCCCTAACTCACTAAATACCTTTTGATCAGGGGGCCTGGGTGGCCGAGCATTTAAAACTAACACCGCTGTTGTTGATTTGAGTCCTGCTTGCCCCACGTCATGTTTTAAGGTTACCAGACCGGTTCAGCTGGATAGCTGTCCAGGTTTTCCTCCCCAGTAAGTGTGGTAGACACGATATAGCTGAAAAATTGCTGAAAGTGACATACATCCAAACACCCAACCAAACAACCTTAGAGCATGGTCAGTCAAAAATTAGTTGATCTCCATGAAACTTGGAATGGGTCAAGTAAAGTTTTGATGATATGGAATGAGCATTATTTATATAAACTGTGTTCACAAATAGTACAAAAATACTTCATGAAATGAACAGTTGAACTCGCAGTATGAATACATTGTAGGTGCAAATAATGTATCTGATTTCAGTGGATTTCTGTGAAGCTTGGTCTGTTATGTACAGGAAGATTCAAATTAAACATTAATATCTGTCATTTCCATCAATTTTTCTGAAATTAAATACTTGGAACTTATAATCTCAATACTTAGTTATACTTAATACAATCACTTTAGCTAATGACAAGATTTCAGTGAAACTTTGCATGATTGGTAAGGTATAGGTTATACTGAAATGTTATTTCCTTCATCACTAGATTTATTACGTCCCTTGACATGGATAAGACAAACAAGAATCAAATGTTATTATGCTGAAAGTTTTATTCATTTTAGAAACTGACATTTGAAACAGTAACTAAAATTCTTCTATGAGATAAATAAGATATTTATTGATTTGGAGTGATTTTTGGTACAAATATTATTTGAGTTCTTTGGTTTCCAGATAAACCTTCAGTCTAATCCTAACTGAGTGGAATGTAGTAAACCTGACAGAGCAATCCTGGTGAGAGATACCTGTTCAGTTTGGAATCAGAAGATCAGAAATCAAATCAGGATTTCTGGCATTAATTTGGACAGAAATGAAAGGGATTACATGAACAAAACAAAAAAATGCCAACAAAATTTATTCTGATTGAAATTATGCCAAAAAATGCCTATATGTTCTTTAGGGTCCTATTTAATTTATGCAGACTTTTGGATAGTGAGCTACAGGTATATTTTGGAATCAAGGTTTTTAATAATAATAATAGTTTGTGATGACTTTTTTTAGGAAGTGAAATTTTTATGGCAAATACCATTTCAGTAATTTTAAGGAATCTGCAGTTTAAAAAAATAATTATATGATGAAGATTTACATCCAAATATTTCATTTCAAGATATTTTATATTTGCATATGATTTTACTTGTAAAGTTTTATTTATTTGTGGGGAAACATGCTTGACCATTTCGAATCTTTTAGTTGACGGATATTATGAGGAGTGGACCCTCTGGGGAGCCTGTACCAAGTCTTGTGGAGGAGGTAAAAAGACACGTACAAGGACCTGTATACAACCTAAGTATGGTGGTGCAGATTGTCAAGGACCAAGTGAACAGGAAACTGCCTGTAACACACAGAACTGTCCAGGTTGGTTATGTCATTCTGAATAATTAATACTTTAAGTATGTTATTTTTACATATATTTTTCAGCTAAAATTACAAGATACATAACTGGATTTACCAATAAATTATAGCTGCGAACCATTGCATAATATTTATTTAGATTTTAGAATGGTGTATAATTTCACATTCACAGTTTTCTAATAATATTCCATTTGTTTGTGGATCTAGGAGTATAATTCATAGGCCTGAATTTTATGCTAAATATCCGGTGTCTGCATGGTTGAGTGGTAAAGGTCACAAACTAATAACCACTAGCCTATTACCACTGTTATGGTTCGAGTCTTGCTTGTGTGTTGAGGTCTTCAGACACCTACCCAAGGTCTGGGGTAACAGTAGTCAGCTGGATAGTTTATCCTGGTTTTCTTTCCTACCCCTGTAAGTCTGCTAGTCATGACATAACTGAAAAATTGCTAAAAGTGATAATGAACTCAAACAACCAACCAACCATTACAATCTATTTATTAAGCTTAAGTACTAGTAACTTGTACTGGTAGTAACAATTTGTAAGGATAACGGTTATTCCCAACCTTTTGCAAAAGCCGGGAACCTCCCATTTAGCTTTTCGTTTAGCTGCAACTAAGAACCAAGAGATTTGTTAATCAAATTTTAAGTTTGCTCTTAAGCACAATTTATTGGTCTGAACTATAAATAGTTCTGTAGTTATGTTCCTTTAGTTAGTGAACATTACCTTTTTTCCTCATTTTCTGTTAATCTTTTTTTGGTTCTATATAACCAGTTTCCCCATTTTGACATTATTCTTACACGTGACAGAATAAAAGTTGATTTTAATATTTGTGTGTGAATTGCTTACAGTTTAGGAGTTATGCCACTTGAATTAAGTAGCAGCATTTGCCAAATTTTCACAACTTTCAATGGTTTATACTAATATTCTTCATATTTGATATTCTTTACGATGAAATAGTTCAAGGTCCTCGATGAAAATTAGTTGTAAGGTAACTGTGTAACCCTCTTAAATTAAAGTATTATAATTATTATACTGTAAATTCATTTATTTTCGTGGGAATCAATTTTTGTGGATTGGAGAAAGCTGACATTGATTCCTGAATTCCTTATTTTCCAACCTTACCCTTTACATTCTATGGTAAATAACATTTCGCAGTACACTGAATTTTGTGGATCACCTGTACCCATCCAATAAGCGAAAAATTGGTACACGATGAATAATAATGAATCCACACAGTAGATCATACAATTATTATTAATTTATTTCTGAGCATATAATAACTGTTATTTATAATTTATTGTGGTTTGTGGAGACAATAACAGCTTGTTTGTGAATCCTGTGGTTTTTATATTATGTAAACTTTACATAGATATTATATGCCCAGGTATGGGGGCTACTAGCCTGTATTTTAGGTATAGGTGTGTGCCGACTGCCTATGTCAAAACTGACCCTGTCCATGACAAGAAAATGTAAAAACAGTACCCTGTTAATGACTAAACATGGCAGTCTTGGGAAGATGTATTGAAACAAAATGGTTTCTTACTGCTAGATTTTTTAAACTGTCTTGTCTGAAACTACTGGTCTGTATGAAGAAAACTTTGCAGAAATGGTGTGTGGATATTATTCTATCCAATTTATTCATTTTTTATCAGTTAAGCATACAGTAATGCAACATTGAGGCCTAATGGAAACAGACAGCAGCCTCTAATGGGGAAATCAAATAAATCTGAAAAATCTTCTTCGTAAGAACTTCAATGGAAATACAAAAACTGTACAAAATATTAAGTAAGAAACATCATTGTTATATGGAAATCCAAGGGTTTACAGTTGATGGCTTCAAGATCAATTGAATCCAAGACCCTGGAGTTCAAAGTTTAACATGGATATCTATCCATTGTCCATTGAGAAAAATCTTCAGAACTATGAAAGCAACTTAGTAGTATTTTGAACAAAGCATCTTTATCTTGTCTAAATCCATGCTTCTTCAAATGAAGACCATTGGGATCCTTGGAAACTTCAATCTACACCCCATGTTAAAGAATAGAATTAAACTGGGGAAAACTTGAAACTGTATTTCGTCAGAACTATGAAAGTGAATTTAATCATTTCTAGCCCAGTTTAGGCCACTGCAAAACCAGTTGAGTGACAGGCTTTGATGAACCTCTGGGGTTTTTTGGCAAAATTTATTGCAGATAAATTAATTTAGTAACCCTGAATAAAATTTACACAAATATAATATAAGTGAATAAGAAACCTTTGGATAATGTATTGTATTCCATTAAGTTTCAGACTATTTCATCTCCAATTGCTTTAGTATCATAATTGTTTTGGATTTTTTAGTGGATGGTGTATGGAAAGCCTGGTCTGTATGGAGTGATTGCTCTGTCACCTGTGGTGGTGGCACCAGTACTAGGAATCGTACATGTACTGGACCATACTATGGTGGAGCAGATTGTGATGGCGACTCGGAGGAAGACAGAGTTTGTAGTACTAATTTGTGTCCAAGTAAGTCAGAGAGGAATGATGTCTGCCTGGTGCTGACTTAAATCTCTATCTCTATATAGTTGGTCTGAACTCTAGTTCAAGCACATGAATTGATGTGTTAAATTTGAAACACAAAGCTTGTAGTAATATGTTGTAGAGATTTTAGAATCTGTTTAGAAAAAGTGAATAGCAATTTGAATACAAAGCATGTATAGACAAGTTTAGAATCTTTTTAGTTGTTGGTAATTTCTAAATTTGTGCATTTAATAGACAGTTTTAGAATCTATGAAGTGATTCAGATTTTTTAATATAAACAATCTATCAGTGACTTGGAATCTCTCATATTACATTAATATTAAGTAATGGTGATGTACTGCAAGTATAATAGTTACTGAAAAGCATTGATTTGCTCAAAGCATTTCCGACTTCCTTCAACACTAAAAATGGTTCCCACTATATAAATGACATGAAATTCCTTATGGTGTTAAACCCAGTAAATACAGAAACTTTAGATCGAAGGAATTATGGATGACATGATAAAACCTGATCATGTGATCCTCAGGACTGGGAACAGCTGTGATGAAAGAATTGATATTAAATCTTATAAGTAGAGTAGACAAATGTTGTCTGTAGCATGAAGGGTATCTGTCAGTTCAAGCAAAAAAAAGTTTGTAAAGTGTAGATTATTATTGGTATGTTACATTCTGATTTCTTAATATTATATTCAATTTTCAAATTTTCACATTCACAACCATTTCCCATACCAATCCAGTTCCACTTCCTATACCAAAAGCACAATATTTCATTCGACATTTTTTAATTGCTGTTTCTATTATTTGTTGTATTGTTTACAGTAGATTTAGTAGTTATTGTTCTCTTTCAGGTTTACTTTATGGTTTTTACATATCTTTTTAAAGAGTTTAAACACAAATATGTATTTTGAAATACCATTTATTTTCAAAATGCTATGAAATAAAAATTGTTTGAAGAAAGTTGTACAGAAATTTTGATTTCCTTTCTCTCTATTTCATGTAAAAGACAACAGACTCCATTATTTTTTAACAAAAAATATAATTAAATATAACTTTAAAATACTGAATAAGCAGCCACATAATTATTAAATAATTATTATTGATTGTATTGAAATAGTGTTAGGTTCAGATGTTTAGCCCTGTATCTTTATTGGATTGTTGTTGTCTGATAAATTTTTATGTTATGTCATAGGAGTTTTGTCTTTATAAGACTGATAATAATAAACTGTCTTACTTTAATTTCAAATGCTAATTAACCAAACAGTTTTATTAAAACTACTTTAAAAAGGGAAGATAATGTAACACTGTAAGATATTTTCCTGTCTGTCATCTTTCCATCACAAGACCTTGTAACTGCAGCGCCTCAAATTTTAAATCGGAACTCTATGAAACTTTATATCTTGCTTATCACCGCATGAAGAAGTTATTACCCTTTACTACTTTCTTTAATTAAGGTACACTACAGTATAACTTGTAGTGGCAACTCCTCTTACAGTTTCAGTTGGATCCTCATGATGCCCTGCATATGACCATATAGAGGTGCTATATCAATTTTTTGATTTGATTGAAATATTTTTTGAAGGAATCATTATCCTTTACTGCTTTGTCGATATGGCACAATACTGTATAAGCAATTCATCCTACAGTTCAATTTTTCTGACAACTCATGGTACAGTAACAAACATTCCATTATGACAAAATTAATCATAAATCAACTGATTGATAAAGTATAAATGCTTTAAAATTCTAATACAGCTTGCCAGATGTAAATTTTAAGCTTAGCATCTATCAGACATAAACAAGTAACTTGTAACAACATTCAGCTTTGTACAGGAGTCTAAGAGACTGATTGAACAGACTTTCTTATGTTTAATTTTACAATCTCTTACATCTTGCTAAGGCTGTGAGCAAGAACCTTGCCTAAACAAGATTTTCTGTTGAGTAACTTGAAGAAAATTGATGTATTTTTTTGGAACAGATGGTTTTCATTATCACTAATACTTGTCACCATATTTTGATGAATTTACTGAAATTTTCAGTAGAATCCAATTTGTATGTAAATTTACTGAAAGACCATATTTAGTAAATAAGAGGAAAAAGCACAAAATATAGTTTAAATCTTGCCCTGTTTCACTACAGTTGGCAATATTGTTTGACATAATCATGTGGATGTATTATTTTGTCTTGCCTGCGACGAAAGTCGCTGAAGGCGAGACATAGCAGTCATAGATTCCGTCGCCTGCGTCCGTGTCCACTTCAGCATTTGGTTAACCCTTTGGTTAAAGTTTTTGAAACTTGAATAACTTCATCAAATCGTCATTAATTTACCTGAAATTTTAACAGATGCTTTCTTATGGTCAAAAGATAACATCTGTGCAAAAATTTTACTAAAATTTTTTTTCCATTTTTCAGATTTTGATGGATAACTGGACTTAGTTTTTTGGACAACTTTTTTCTGGTTAACCCTTTGGTTAAAGTTTTTGAAAGTTGAATAACTTCATCAAATCTTCATGGATTTACATGAATGTTAAGCAGAAGCTTTCTTATGGTCAAAAGATTATATCCATGACAGAATTTTCTGAAATTTTTTTAAAATTTTTCGCATTTTGATGGATAATTGGACTTAGTTTTTTGAACACTTTTTAAATGGTTAACCCTTTGGTTAAAGTTTTTCAAAGTTGAATAGTTGAATAGTTTCATCAGATCGTCATAAATTTCTCTGAAATTTGAATTGAAGCTGTCTTATGGTCGAAAGATAACATCCACACATATTTTTGGAGAAGTTTTATTTTTATTTTTCACATTTTGACGGATAACTTGACTTAGTTTTTTGAGTACCTTTTATCTGGTTGAGCCTTTGGTTAAAGTTTTTGAAAGTTGATTCAATATAGCTTCATCAGATCATTATCAGTTTCTCTGAAATTTGAAATGAAGCTGTCTTATGGTCAAAAAATAACATCCACTCAGAGGCTGAAAATAGGGGAAGTCCAAGGTCCTGATTCAGCAAATTTTCAGGCGGACCTTCCTAAAAAAGGGTCTATAAGTCTGTCGAACTTTTGAATATAAATGCTTATCAATGTTTTTGAGTACTATTTCCCATAATTCTTTTGTTTGTAAACATCATTTTGTTCCATTTGCAAACAGCTGTTATCTCCCTTGTCCTCGACATGTCATCCGCTGTTAACAATCGACAGACAGAACATTTGAATAGTTCCGATCCCCAATCCGGATCTTGTACAAGGCCGCCATGTCACGATGAGTTCCTCATTACCATATTATGGGACCTGAGTAGATTTTCCTTGGACCTACCGAAAATGTCACCAGGAAAGTCCTGGACCTGACTTGTAATACTGCTATTTTCATGATCGGAAGTCCAAGATGACCTATAGGATTGATTGATCGATTGATTGTTGTGTAACGTCCAGCGAGCAATATTTCAGCTATATTCAGGTTGAGAACAAATTCATCAATGGTCAATAGTTAAACGGGGAATGACCATTGGGCAGAAAATTTTGATTGCCACTCACAAGGGAGGATAGAGTGGGTAGGGGCGGGAAATTTAGCCTTGCAACCGGCCACTTACGGACCACTCACAAAGAGCTTGTTACAAGGGTTCTTTAACGTGCAGAGCGTGGCATCTCCCAACACGG
>JAOXYI010303322.1:0-10436 GCA_028566495.1 Lithophaga antillarum
CAACGGTTTCATACCAAACGAATTTGGAAACTTCAACCGATCAGAAACTGTTTTGCGCTGTGGCCACCATTTTGAATACTTGATTGGCACGAAATGAGGAAACTTTGTAGAGAACTTCCACTGATCATCTCTGTAAAGTTTCAGTTCAATGGCCATGTGGTTTCAGACAAGAAGATTTTTGAAATTTCAGACAATCGGAAACTGTTTTTCCCTGTGGTAATCATACTGAATATTTAATCAACGCGAAATGAAGAATCTTGTATACAAGACCATCCATTGATCATTTCTGTAAAGTGTCAGTTCAGTAGGCAATGGTTTCAGACATGAAGATTTTTGGAATTTTAGCCAATCAAGAAATGTTATGTGGTCATATTGAATGTCCAGTCAGCACGAAATGAAAATAAAGAGCTACACATACGCAGCATCATACGACTGCAGCAAGTCGACAGGAGAAAACAACTGAACTCAGCTAAACAAACAAATGTGTGAACACACAAATCTGCTTGTCATTGATTTCATGTTGACAGAAATAATGTTCATCAAATGGTGAAATTCGGCTCATTTGACCATATCTGACCCTATTTATCTCATAAACCTTTTCAAGAGGAATGCAATGAAAAAATGCATCTCAATTGGATGTAAAATAAAAATTTTGCGGCTATAGGAAATATGCAAAATTTGGCACATTCCACCACATCTAAGCCTATTTATCTCAGAAACCATAACAGATAGAGAGAATCTGATTGCATACTACTGAAAGCTGTCTTCAAGAGGAATTCAATGAAAAAAAAAGAGGTTGTATCGCTCACTTATTTAAAAATTTATCTCTTATCCGAAACTGAAAAAAAATGCCTACTAATCAAAATTTCCTAAACAACCCAATAAATTTGCAATCCTGATATTTTGAGGCAATGATCAATCATGGACAACTTTAGTTTAGTTGTCTCTTTTGTTCCTGAAAAGAATGTTTTCCCAAAGGGTTCTATTTTAAACTATATCTCACATTAGCAGCCATCTTGGATTTCTAATCGGCAAACAAATTACAATTTTGATAAAAAAAACAATCCAATGATCATTCACAAAATTTTGAGGCATTGACCAATCATGCAGCTTTAGTTTAGCTATCTCTTCTGTTCCTGAAAAGAATGCCACTGAATGTTTTCCCATAGAGTCCTGGTTAAAATATGTCCCACAGTGTTAGGCATCCTGGATTTCCAACTGGCATGAAAATTACAATTTGGAAGAATCCCATCCAAGAAATATTTCTGAACAATTTTGTTTAAATTGTTTTTGTTGTTTCCGAGAAGAGGAATGAATTTTCTGAATGTTTTTCCCATACGGTTCCATGTTAAACTATGCCCAGTGGTGGTGGCCATTTTGGATTTACAAATGGGAGAAAACTTATAAACCTGTTAGAGACACATCTAACGATCATTTATAAACAGGTTTAGTTTAATTATCTCTCTTGTTTTTTATAGAAGTCCATTGAATGTTTTTCCCTTAGTGTCCTATGTTAAACTACGTCCCACGGTGTTTGTCATCTTGAATTTTCAATTGATGCAAAAATTACGAACTTGGTAAAGAACCATCAATGATCATTCATAAACAGTTCTGGATTAACAGTCTCTCTCTCGTTTCTGAAAAGAAGATCTTTGAATGTTGTTCCTAGAACGTTCTATGTCTTGCAGTGGCAGCCATGTTAGATATCTAATTGCCACGAAATGAGGCAATATTGTGAAAGACCCCCCATACATCATTTCTACAATGTTATAATTCATTTGGCCTCGCAGTTTCAGAGCAAAGAATTTTTTTTAGTTTTTAAATTTCGTTCAATCAGAAACAAGAATTACACGTGACGGTCATGTTAGATGTCAGCAAGGATTGAGGAAATGTTGTAAAGGGCTTACCTAACATCATTCCTACAAAGTTAAATTCATTTAGCCTTGTAGTTTCAGAGAAGATGATTTTTAAATTGCAGCCGATCAGAAACAAGAATTCCCCATGGCAGCCATGTTAGATGTCCGATCGACATAAAATGAGGAAACTTTGTAAAGGACCTCCATTTTATCATTCCTACAAAGCTACAATTCATTTGATCTTGTAGCTTCAAAGGAGAAGATTTTTGAAATTTCAGCATATCAGAAACATGAATTCCCCGCGGAAGCAATGTTAGATGTCCGATCGGCACAAAATGAGGATACTTTGTAAAGAACCTCCCATACATCATTCCTACATATTCATTTGATTTTGCAGTTTCAGAGGAGAAATTTTTTTTAAATTTCAGCCAATAAGAAACAAAAATTGCCTGTGGTGCCCATGTTGGTAGTCACAAGGACAAGAAAATTAGGCCACCTAATCCTTTTAAGGCAACCTGTATCTTTATAATACAAAGCTCTATGCAAAGTTTTATCAAAATTAAAAGGGGTCTGCGATGCTCTCTACACGTTTTCGCAGCCTTTCGTAGTGCTGAAACATGCATTTCGATGTTCAGTTTTGTCTCTTTGATGCTTCCGTACATACTCCAGGTCCCAAAGTGCCACCTAATCCTTATAAGGCAATCTGCATCTTTATTATACAAAGCTCTGTGCAAAGTTTTATCAAAATCAAAAGGGGCACTCGATGCTCTCTACACCTTTTTACAACCCTCGTTAGTGTTGTTTGGCTGAAACATGCATTTTGATATTCAGTTTTGTCTCTTAGATGCTTCCGTACATACCGTATGTCCCAGAGTGCCACTTTTTAAGGCAACCTGTATCTTTATAATACAAAGCTCTCAAAATCAAAATTAAAAGAGGCCCTTGATGCTCTCTACACGCTTTCGCAACCCACGGTAGTGGTGTGTGGCTGAAACATGTTTTAATTCATGGGGGCATGATCTGCTAACCAACAGAATTCACCCTTTTAGCTAGTAGTCAGTTAACTACGAGCATTCTTTAGACTGTACTATTTGTTTCGTGCTTGTTTATATGTTGTTTCCTTGTGATTTTGTTTTAGTATAAGTCTTTATGAATTAAGGGTCATTCTGTGCAGGTTTTTTATCGCGTGTTTCTTTTCAGTGTTTCACCACTGATTGTCTGAATATTTAGAGGGACGGTTGAGATCTCATAAACTAAAGTTTAACCACGTCACATTTTCTGTGCCTGTCCCAAGCTATGACTCAGATGGTCAGTGGCCGTCGTTGTGCCGCTTTTGTTCTTTTATTATGAGTTGGATAGACGGGTCGAGTACACTGTAGTTTTTCTGTTGTTTTAGTCAGATTACTGACATACCCTGTTTATCTTTTCATTTTATAATTTGTATCACAAAATATGCAAAAATAAGCCGGTTATACCAGATTATTTGAGGGAGACTGGACAAAACCATCAGTCACCTGTAACTTATCATTATAGGCTTAATGCACATAGAGTGTATAGGGCACGTGCAGGAAGATTGGATTTAGTCATCTGTATCCGCTGTTTGATGTATATAGAGCACGTCGAAATAATAAAACAAACTTTAAGATATCTATTTATACTCTGTCTTACATTTGTATGTTGGCCCTAGTATTTAATGCGGCCGGCATGATTCGTCGAAATAAAGTTTTCCTACATGTTATGTCGACGCTAATATGGTGTTGCTAACTGTTTTATCTTGAAAATAAGATTGATGTAATTATTTCAATGTTAAGACAACGTTTCAACGTCTCCGTAACGTCAAGATGATGTTGAATCACTTTTTAATTTCAACTTATTATCAATATAAATTCAACATATCGAAAATTTCCATAATTATATGTATGATTTACCTATTTCGATGATGAGAAATATCAAATCTGTCCACTGTTTTGTTTTAGTGACATGTTACCAGCCATAATCGTCAAGATAATATTAGAGTCCATCTGAGGAGAATCAGACAAAACTGTCTCAAGACTTATGTTGATAGATACCGATACCTCCAATTGAAAGTGATCTTGAGTTCTAGCGGTATCTGCATTGTATTTTATATGCAAAATCATTATTTCTACGTTAATTTTTATTTTAAATTAACTTAACTTGCAACAATGAGTTACTTTTTAGTTGTTATGATCTAGTAGTAATTTAACTAAAATTGTACTGAAACATAAACATTTTAGTGTGTTTTGGAAATGGAAGTACCAGTTCATCTAAGTTAACCTTGAGTTATTTTTATAATTGCACTTTTGCTAGAGAAATATAATACGTTCAGTCCTACAGTAGCCTGTACTAATTTAGCGATCAGTCAGCTGTCATCGATACGTCAAAAAATAGCTATAGATCAGTCAATAATCCGTCAGAAAAGTCAAGTAAAATACGGATAGAAAACATAATTGACGGAACCTATTTCATCTTTTGAGTGACTGATCGATCCTATTCGTCATTGATTGGTTCTATCCGTAATTTACGGTTCCTATCCGTCATCGACGAGTTAATTGCTTTACGTCATATCATTTGTTCACATAAATTACGAATCATTAGTTTCGTGTCACTGGTATAAGAAAACAAGATAGCAACGGGAAGTAGAGGTTTTCGCTGACGTTCTATCAGAAACTTATCGAGAATGTTCAAATGTCTGTATAAGCGATAACAAAAATGCATTCTCTTGAAATTCTTCAATTATAGCCTCGTGTGTCATCTGTTTTGTATGTTTTTGAATGCACCATCAGTTTAAACCTTAAATTTATTAATTTCATTTTTATTATATTTTATTTTGTTTTGGTTGAGGTTATACCTGTACCATGAATTGAGCTAAAAACTTACTTTTTAAATAGTAGAGTAAAATTGGAAAATTAACCGTGAAGTAGTTCACACGGATTTTACAAAAAATGTAATAATTCCTATTGCATTACACTAACTGGAGTACCCTTTATTTTTTCCAACAAAAGCCACATTCTAGATTTGATAGGATATGTCAGTGAACTGAACTTTGAGCAACAACTTAGACCAATCGACCACCGACGCTCCAAAAGACCAAGGGTATAGACATCTTTTCGTCTATGTGACATGGATATAATTTTGCTATGAAACGTCATATATAAATGCATGTCACTTCAGATTTTCTATTATTATCATGTCCAGATATCCGTTTAGATGATTTTTTGTGTTTCCAATAATGTATCGAACTGCCCACATATGCTTTATTATATACTACCCGGAAATGTCCGTTAAACCTCGCAATTATGCGTTTCCAAGTCTTATTGAACATGAATTGATGTTCTGCGAGTATGTATATTATTAACAGATGTATATAAAATTAGCATAGTTTTCAATATATAGTGTATCCTGCATGATGCGTAAATATACTTTATAATTTTACGTAACACTGACGGACAAAAACTAAATGATGATTTATGTTTTTACTTTTACTTCAGTAACAAAGAATTGTATTTGCTCTTTATAGTTGGGAATGTTATTGCCAGATTTACTGATTAACGTAATTCCAGATCTTCTCATAATTAGACGATAAAGCATTATGTCTTAGTGCATGCAACAAATTTAATATCTCAAAAATACTTATTCCCTTACAAAACCCAATTAAAATATGCTGCAACAACAATGTCCTCTACATATGCGTCCGGAGTTCTCAGATTTTTTCGACACTAGTAGTCTGATACGAAAAGTTATGTCAACCACTAATAGGTGAAAAATGAGTATATCATTTGGTACATGTAATACATTGAGTGCTCTTTGTTAATTCATTAAAATAGTTATTTTGTGATTTAGTACATTTGAATCAAGGATTTAATAAATCATTATCAGGATGCAATCCCCATATTTTTTTTTTATAACAGACAACTTTATTGGATTTCTATATGAGAAATGGAAGCAAAATGTTTTGTGAAAACGTAAAGAAATGACAAGATAAATGAAATAATATTAGTATAGATCATCATCAAATAATAAAAACTTTGACAATATTAAATCAATGAAGTTCTGGAAAAATAATTATGGTCTTGGAGATCTGATTTTTTCTGAGAATGTGAAGGCGTCTAATAAATATTTAAATAATTAACACCATTTTATATTGTCGTCATAAATGCAGTGTATTTCATTTACAACAGAAAATGATTGAAAATGTGTACTGATGAAGTTCATGGAAATTCTGATTCGGAAACGAAAAAGCAATATCATTATTTTGATACAAAAAAGCAAAAAAAAAAAAGAAGGGGTTCTTTCGTAGATTAGTCCGTAGTTATTCAACCAGAATTTGTTAAAAGTTAATTGAAACGAAATCGACACAAAACGTAAACTAACGTATTGATAAATAGCTATAAAAAAACCCCCAAAACAAAAAAAAAAAAACCCACTTTATACCTATTCTGGGAGGCTGACTTCTCATCTGAGTATAAAAGAAGATATCCCCTTAAAAGCAATTCATGTCTGTTCTCTTGTCGTTGCCACTATGGTCAGTTTGTGTTTCCGTTACAAAATTCGGAAATAGTACCAATCATTTAAAGGCTTTTATTCAAAGTTTCTTTTCCATCTTGATAATCATGAGATGACCTAAATTGATCATATTTTCCAGCATGAAACACAAAACAAATAAAACAATATATGATTTATCTACTGAGGTCTGTTCGCCATAACACACACACACACACACACAATTTTTTTTCGGTTGAAGTCAACTAGCACATTTTCAGATTGGTTATTCATTTCCTTGAAGTCAGTATTCAAGCCAAATTTCTATTTGATTTATATTAGAGAAAAAACATAAAAAAGGTCAAGGGGTCAACTTATGACCACCGAGAGACCGCCGCCCTTAATTATTGCTTGTTCTGATAGATATTTTATAGTTACTTTCTGTTATCAACAAGTTTTTCGAAATACAATAATCCTTTGATGTTTTAGCTTAGATGTTTAACATGGCATTCTTGATCAACAGCCTTAGATAAATGACAAATATAGCAGGCAAAATTTCATGATTTTCCAATGCCACACAGATACTATAGTAGATTTCTACGAGCTGATGTACAGCTGAGTGCTCATGACAAAACAAACAGAAATTTGTAAATCAAACAAAAGTCATACTGTTATGGAAATAGAACTTCTGTGTGCTGCAATAAAAAAAATGACGAATTAAAGCTATATACCGAAAACTAAAATCCGCACACGGAGATAGCCGAATGTTTTTCTTTGCAGGAAATACTATTTATCTCCATTCAATGCCTTGCCCAACCGAGGTTCTACTGGACATAGCTTATTAGAAATACTTATCTAAAACCGAAAATTAAGTTAAAAGCTTTAAAGTGCGATTGGAGTTTATTCCAGTGAAATATATACATTTCCTGTTTGTATTTTTACAAAAACATTCTCTTATAAATTCTATCCGGAAGTGAATAATACGTAAATAATATATTGCTTTAAATACAATGTCCTGAAGCAGAGACGATAAATAAAGCTAAAACGCTCATTTTTATTCAAACAAATATTCTCTGCGAAATGTAAAACAGTTCGAACAGTATATGACACTGAAAATGACAATATCTGAAAAATTAAATGCAATAAGACATGATTTGTATTGTTTCAAAATCCTTCTTAGCATTTTTATTGAAATTTTGTCATTTCTAGACAGAAATATTTTGCTTTGTTTGAGATTTAATGCAATTGTCCACCACACACAGCTTGTAATATCATTTAAAGCTGGAATAATAATAACGTCATTATTTTAACATTGTTGCAGAGAGATTTCCCAACAGGGAGTATTATTAAGACCATTCATGTTTGTTTGTTTCTTTTACTTCTTTTGAATTGACATATAAAGCTTCGTGTTATTTGTTTATTTCTTTTAATATATAAATGTTATTTAAAGTCATAATTGTTTTTAAAACATCCAAACCATTTGCGAATTCTTTAATAAATCAATACTTCGAAAAATAAGACCGCTGGTCGAGGAATACGTGCATTTCGTAACATCGAAGTTGTTTCTTATTTACAAACAACATTGCATATAACAGATTCGCATTCAGAATGGGTTTCAACAACCTCCCCTCCGTCCAAAATATTGAAAGTTTCCAGACAAATCAAAAACTGATTGCAAAATATATGTATTGTAACCATGCTTTTGCGGCTGGACCTCACCCTTTTTCAAAATTCATGATTACACCTACATGTTTCTAAAATGATGACGATTGTACTGAAATATCAGTCATTACAATCACAGGAAATTTGTCGAATTTCTTTTTTTGTTTTGCCTGATATTTCCAATAAAATGTATATACATGTAGCAGATGTTTTGAAACACTGGCTATTGTTTTCAAGTTGCAGAAGAATCTGTTTTCGACGGTTGAAAAGTCTCAACTTTAATGCGCTCTGTCATCATGTTAAAAGCGACGAATGATGTATCTGACACCGTAAGTTTGATGCTTCAAAAATGTTTCTGTCTTCCCCTTTCAAGCAATGGATGATAAAGTTTTTTCTTTTATGAAGGCTTGCCTGACTTTTAAGCACGTACTTTATAAATGATAAAACCTTAATAGAGCGTTGGGATTGTTGGGATTTATTGTTATTTTCAGGTATATTTTCAGCTATATCATGACTACCAGGATTTCTGGGGAAGGAATGCCTGGACAGCTGTCCGGCTGACCGATGCAATTACCGAATGTGTGTATTTGTTTGAAAATCTAAACATATTGACTTGGGCTGAGCGGGTGGATCGAACCTACGAAACTGGTGTTAAAAAAGAGGTCGTGAACCATCGACCTTAACCATTCGGCTGCCACGGCTCTTCTTCAATCTAAATAAATGTTCAAAAATGAGGAGTATCTTATATCATATAAGTCTGTAAAAAATGATCCTCTACTTCTTAATAAGTAGTGTTGGATTTCGTCTCGCGCTTATTCATGAAAGGGTTGAAATACCTTTACGTATACATAAATCTGTAATGAAGTTAATCAGTTGTCCGTGTACAGATTTCCGTAGTAATAATAAGAGAACAACTTAAAACAAAAGAACTGGGATCCACGGGTATGAGACATGAGGTTTAAGAACCAATTGTTCACTTGATATTTCTGTGTCGGATTAGTTATATTTTTATTGGTTTGACACAAGTCTAATTGCGTATCTTCTCAAGTGAAGGGTTTCTAAGTCCACTTCGTTCCCCACAAACCCTTGACAGAATAGACTTGTGAATTCCCGGTCTTCATCAACGTTCGTATGAACCAATTAAAATTCAGCCAATCAAATCGTCTTCAACTTACAACCGATCTCTACACTTCAAGTAAGTTAAAGTTCGTGTTACTCCTCATAAGCCTCTGCTAACGAGTGATTTTCAATTATCAGTAAACATTCTCATGTTAAATCGAGCACAAATTTTATAAACAGCTAGTAATTCTACAACGTACTGAAAAACGCCCTTAACAGTTTTTGTATCGGACATTTTCATTGGCCTACTTTTTCTGAAAGTAACACACAAAACGGATAGGAGCGCTTGCAAAAACAAACGATAATTTATATGTATCGTCTGTCAAGGGTTTGTGGGAAGCAAAGTGGACTCAGAAACCTTTGACTTGGGAAGATGCTATTTGCGCTGCCGAGCTATCATTCCGTCAGTATTGACACCAGTAAAGTATATGTTTGTCCTGTAAGCTGAGAAGTTTATTCATATCATTTGTTTTGTAGAAGCCAAAGACCAAATTATATTTTGTTTGTACTTAAGAATCTTCCAAACACAACTTGTGCATTAACCCCACGCCTATAATTTCCACTATTACCAAAATTACTTTTTTAGTATATTCATTCAAGACTTAATAAGAGATTTTGAAACTATATTTTAATGAGAAATATGGGAATTTAATTAGAGTTTTACAACCCAGAATCACGTTTTCTATCTATCTAACGATCCGTTCGACCTATTTAGGAAATTTCCGCGACATGTACCCATTATAAGATTTCTGAGTCTGAGCGCATTTAAATATGGGATAAGTAGTTAATGCAAAATTTGTATCATTTGTTTCATTTTATACTTGTTGTTTTGTTTATATGTGTACATCTCTTGTACTTCGGTCACTGTGTGATCTTTTATTTTATGTGATTGACTGATTGATTGATTTATTGACTGTGTCTGCCATGGCACTATGCTCGTCTTATTTTAAATTTTTCTGTCTTGCGAGTTTGGCTCGTGTAATCTTTTTTAATTACATGATTGTGTAACAACACTGGGTGTAAAGACATTGGTACGCTAATCGAATTACACTAGTTGATAATAATTGCTCTGTAGCACTCCGGAATAGTTGAGTATATAGAAGTGGATAACTTCGAAGCCTGTGTAGTCATTCTAGGTTGTACAAGGTCTTTCTTTTCCAGTCCCGTGTATTTGGTGTCATGCATAACATCCACATCAGTCAGGAATCAAATATTTTACAATTTTTTATGGAAGCAAATGATATTTTAGAGTACACTGAATAGCAAACATCCGATGTTTGTCAGAACAGACGTCATGTT
>JAOXYI010303432.1:0-10436 GCA_028566495.1 Lithophaga antillarum
ACGGACAAATCTGCAAAATTATTTTTTTTTGTCACTGGGTGATACCTAGTTTGAATACAGATATTTATGGAATTTTGAGATTATACGTGTCCTTGTTATTTTGGTCTTTACAGAGAACTCATTTTAAATCTGTACAACATATGTATCAATTTTAAATTCTTGAACTATCAGAAACCAGTATATGGCATTCTTGTCAGTACTCACTTGTAGCGTAATAATTGTCAGAAAGATAACTGCGTCTACCTCTCTGTTGGTTCGCTGCCACTTTGGACACGTTCCCTAAAAATCAATATTCATACGGATATTTCGAGTCTGTTGCTTCATCGGAAAAGTTCTCTTAATACTTGTCATTTCATGACGTTATATACTTTTGGAATAGCGTTCTGGTTGCCTACATTATAGAGAGCAAAGGGCAAATATTCAACCCAGATTTGAAACCAATTTCAAAATGATTGAAGATGGTAAGTAGCTGTTGTCATTCGTTTTGCAGTTGCATTCTCCAGCAGCCAGTTACCAACTTTGGAAGTTTCCAAAATTATACAATCATTTGCTAAAATTCATCTTCTTGCTCTGTACTGTGTCGATAACCAGGGATAAATTACATCGTTTCAAACCGGAACTTTGCCGGAATTGCAACGAACTCGACAATCTAGTTTTAGTTGGAAATGAAACTGTAAAAGCGATTCGTCAGCAATTCAAACTTTCAGTATAATTCGATTAACTATAGACTACAATTACTGTAAACCAATAATAGAGTAGGTCCAGAAAAAAGTCTTAAATGTCCGTAACTTTGGACAAAATAACGTTCTGTATAAATGCTTAACAAATGACTGAAAATATTAATATAAGACATAAACGTATGATACAAATTTCAGTGCCCACGACGCGTGTTTCTGGAATAAAGTTCATCAGGTGCGCTCGAGACCAAAAATATTGGGAAGCCAAATATATAAAACGTTTGGCAGCATTAAAACCAAAAAGGACCTAAACAGAACAGTCAAACACTTCCTGCAATAGAAACAAAACCACTTGTTTTTAAGCACATGTGTTGGATAACTATAAACAAATTAAATTAGCTGTAGAAATAAGATTGCATACTTCAGTTATCAAAGAGGAACTTCTTGTTTACTTGAGGATACTTTATTAATTTGAACTAAAGTATGTCCAGTATTCCTTCATCCACTGTCAACTTCTTCTGTACTAAAAAATGATCGTTGCAGAAATTCTCTGAAAACTTGACATATTATGTTGTATCAATCACCACTTTTGATTATTTTATCGGTTTATTGAACACAGTTATTGACCACATAGTTAGGAAATTTCTCCAAAAAAATATAAATAATTAACGAAGGCCGTTTGTTTTGTGTACCTTGTTACATCCTTAAAACACAAACTGATTAAATTATACCCTTCAAATATGCACGATTATAATCCTCACCTGTAATATTTTAACGACGTGAATTTATCTGTCCGTTCGGTGGTTATATTGTTCGACACAGGTGAAAATTTTCGCTCGTATTTTGAGAAATTTTAGGAAGCACAAGTTAACATACAATGTAGACTTGTTCTACGCGCTTCTGTAGGACAAAAAGATTTCTGTAATCTCGTTATAGGTCATATCTCTGCTTTTCAGGACCAGATAAGACTTTTCAAATTTTTGTTCGAGGGAAAATTTCTGGTCAAATCTCGACTTGTACATTATAATTATTTAACCCAAATTTTAGTAAGTGTTATGAGTTACTATATTAATTGATAAAGTCAAATTACCGATTAAAATGGGTATTTACAAAAATATGTAATTATTTATTGGTTATTTGTTTATTTATTTTATTTTGTTTTATTTCCGAAGTAAAACATTAGCATCACATGAATCGAACAAGTTTCATTCCATTGCGAGACGCTGTTGCATTGAAAGCTAATTACCGAAATTTTCAAATTTGTGATGTCAGTTTGTGAAATTTATACGACTAAATGTCATGCTCAGGATTATTTAGGATATTAATCTGGTTTGATGGACAAAATATAAGAACTTTTAACTGTATATATTTTCAAATGAACAGAGTATACGCGATCCTGATGACAAAAGCAGTCGTAAAATGAAGTCTATGACAGGAAGAGTTGCTAGAACAAAGTTTATTAGTTTCAACTGAGCATGCACAGTCCTTCTTGCAAAAGCATTATAGAACAAGAACCGTCTTGAACATTACCATCAGAAAATGTTTGAAGACAATCCCTGCTTTTCGTGTTAAGTTGAACAGTCTTCAAGACACTCCATACCAGTCAAGTCACATCTCTGCTCCCAAGTTATCATAAAGTAGTCGAATTATCTGCTTTGTAAGTTAATTTGGATGTTATATTAGGATCTTTACTGTATGTTTGTATGTATGTATGTATGTATGTGCTATTGTTAAGATATCTGTATGTACAAGACTTACTGTATGTATGTATGTGCTATTGTTAAGATATCTGTACGTACAATACATACTGTATACTAAAATCAATCTCAATCAGTTGCAGCGTGATAATACTACTCATATGTAAATCTTAAATGCACAGAAAAAATGCATATGTTACACCATCGATATTTCTAATGGTCCTTTAACCGAAAACTAAATATTGTTTATTCGGAGTGGATAAATAATCCAGTTTCAATACTTAAATTTCGTATGGCTTTATAATCATATTTAGAAATGATATAAAGGAAAATATCTCGATCTGTTTTAAATATATTTATGCTGCTTTTTTTACTCTCCTATATTAAAAGTCATTCCATAAATATATTAAATCTTATATGCGAACCATATATATCTGTACCGACAAAATTTTACATAGGTGACAAAAAATGCTACCTAAAAGTTTCTAAAGGTTTACAGATAAACTGCATTAGTAGTAATCTATTTGTGCAGTGATTTACAATAAAAAAAAAGGGGGTAGGGACCGAATCCCATTTACACACCAACTCATTAACAAAATCATAGTCCAGACATAACAAGACAATAGCAGCATAAACAAAAGATAAGACGAAAAAAATAAAACTGAAGATCAGACAACAGGAACTCCATGCAAAACCTGGAATTAGAACAGATTCATTCATAGGGCAAGCTTCTACTGCTCCACGTCAACGTCTGAAGTCTAATTCTCAAATATTATACAAGTCATAGTTAGCAAAGACAAAATACTGGTTCGATGACATTAGAAGTCTGCAACAACTTGAGATACGGTAATTTCTTATGGGTCAACTAATTTGTGATGGCGACCAAACATTTTCTATGCGCTGATTCCAATTGAAACGTTTGATACATAGACCAATTATGCAGGGGAAGCAGAAATTGTGCTACTCAAAAATGAAAAGTTTACAATTAGTAAACTCAAATCGTCACAATTGTCATAAACTCAAGAATGCAAAAGTCCGTCTTCGTCAATTTCTAGCAATTGTCATTCCTTCCCAAAAATTAATATAAGTGTGTAGCCGATTTGTTCCTGTCTACTGCGTCCTTTATCTCGAGTTCGCTAGGATACAGCAGATGTAAAAATTAAATCACTAAAACTGGGATTACTGAGTGACAAGACACTATCTATATACTTAAAAGTGAAATTAGAGGAAATGAGTATCACTACTAAGAAGGTCTTGGATAAATTCAGCTTCATACTAGTACAAAAACAAGTCGGCAAGCAGAAGTGCATAGTTCGTACCTACTGGAAATGCCATTTGTTTGTTGAAAACTCGCCCATCAAATGCGACAAATATGTCGTCGATTAGGAACGCCAACATTTTGCCCTTTTCTGTTTTTGTGCACTTATTTTTAGACTCATAGTGGTTCAAAATAGGTTTTTCTTTTCCCAAAACCATGTACATTTACCTATGTGTACCGTAATTCGTAAACAAACGCTAAGTAATAGATTTTTGATGGGGTTATGAAATTAAGTGTCAATACTACTGCAGATTTTCAATGATTGTGATTTTAAACTGAATCAACATCTCATTGATACCGTTGGTAATACAAGCTTTTTCACAGTTTGTCCGAAGACTTTCTTTGACTGTTCACAGTACAGATGTAAGAACTTCTGAAAGAAGTTATTTGGAGCAGCTGGAAAAACCTGCTTAATAATGTTGTTTGTAAGGACACTTGTGTAACTTTGGTATCCAGTGCAAGAGGGGAGATCAGCTTCTTCATCCTTTATATTTATACCAGAGGAGAAAAGACCTGTTATTGTCTAGGATTTCTTCCTTATTAGTGTACTTTGTGAATATGTCGGACTGTCATGTATGTCAAAACCAAGTTCTTTTACCACGCAGTCGTCGTAACTGGCATTGGACACAAATACTACATTGTAAGGGAACAACAACCTATATATTCTGAAGGGATAATAGTTCTTTAAAAACTTCAGGATCCTTAAAAACTGGAGGGACCTAAAACACATTTACCTGTGTAATTTTATTATTCGGATCTGTATTAGTTATGTTACAGATTTGACCCATTCTGATAAGGTATCAACCTCAACTTTGTCTTGTTTCGCCGACTGTCTTGCAAAGTCCTACATTTTACACGTTTTATACCATAGAAAATTTAATTACTTTGTATAACAGGGGTATTTTTGGATCAAATGAGTACAGTTGACACGATTTTCTTTGTTATCAATTCATTACCTAAATGCTGGAAAAGGAATAGTTACTATTGTGTTGTATTGCAATTTTCAGGAAAAGAACCACATTCATTTTCCTTGAACAAAACTTTTTTTCTAAAAATTATTCTTATTATTTTAGTGACCATAAATTCAAAGTTGTATTACATTATTGCCTGTTGGGCTCATCACTTGATTTTCCGAAGCGCAGATATTTCTGGTTGTTTAAGTAATAAGATTTAGACAGTGTTCTTGTGACATTTTTATAATTTTGTAATAAATTCTTATATTCAGCTGTAATTTAGTAAGTCCCCGTTTCAAGGGAAAAGAGTATTTAAAAACAAATCATTTATATAAAAACGAGAGAATAACAATCCAACCAAATACAACATGGTAGTGCGAAATAAGCATCGATTTCACCACAACAAAAACCAAAATAAAAAAAAAAAGACAAAAAGACAAAAAGAAAACAACTGATGAAAATCCAGACCACTGGCTTGGAACAGGCACATAAAATGATTAATCGATTTTGTAAGGATCCTAAATCCTCTCCACTTCATATCTGGATTTGCAAAGGTAGTACACATATTGAAAACATACAATTAAAAAAAAGCACATATTCTCTTTAGTTCAAGCCGCCCACATACTAATACAAAAGTCGAGAAAGGTCTGGTCAGCGAATACTGAAGATACTGAAGCAAATAACTATTTTCCAGTCGAGAAGAGATCATCTGTTGGTTATAAGTGATTACTCATTGAAAACAAAACAATCAAAATTAGTACGTCTAACTAGATTTCATACTAATTTTGCATCAAAGTTCAAAGAAATTAATGACTATCGTGAGAGGCAAGTGAAAATCAACAAAAATTCAGAATATCAACAGACATTTGGAGTAAAGTAATAAACAAAATATATTAAACCACTTCATTTCCATGTCTTTGTGTAGGTTTATGTATATATGGGTCTTTTGCGTGAACAATTACGTCTTGCATATTGTACTTACGATAATCTCTAGATCTTTGTATTTATAAGTATTATAGACACGGCGGTGTATTCTACAACTATATAGACAAACATGGAATTCCAGACATGCAGTTGTATGTAGCTTGTCACTATTAATGTGTTGGCAATGTTAATATATAAATGTTCCTGCAAATAGCTGTTATTAACAGTAGGTTGTTACTGGTTGTTTATGTATTGTTCTGACAGCTATAGCAAAACAGGTATCTTTTCTTTATTTCTAGGAGGAGTCTTTTATTTTATGATATTTATTAAAATCGTACGCGTTGTGTTTCAATGTTAAGGTGTCTGTGATTAAGCAAAATGTCAGTCCAAAACTATTCTACATATCTATAAATCCAATTCAGATGTGGATACATTATCAAAAGATGTCACTATGTTCTTAATATATTGTACATTTCAACAACTCGCCACAGGAGCCCGACAGGGGACATGAAATATACACATACTATTTCGTTCCCACGAAATATTATTTTGTTCCCATCAAACAATTATTTCGTTCCCACGAAATATTATTTAGTTCCCACGAAATAATATTTCGTTCCGACGAAATAATTATATTATAAAACCTAAACTTTATATCCTTTAGGTTAATTTGCGAACATTGATGACAGGAATAAAGTAATCAAGTTTTATTTTGATTTTGTTATGAATACAAGGACATTATATTCCGTCTTAAACAAAATCATGGAATTGTCTTAGCTCGTGGATGTGGGGTTAACCCATGTTGCCTAATGATGGTTGATCGATAGTTTTCTTACTCGTAGAATGGCCTAAAACACTGTGTTACTTAACAGGCTGTAAGATTTTTGTGTATCAGGTGGGAGAAGTTGCTATTTTTCCCTGGCTGTCCGTATATCCGTCTTGTTTCCTTGCGTTGCAAACCTCGCCTACATTTTTGTCACTGATATTTTACTTTTGTTTAATTTTATTGTTTATCATCTGTAAATGTGTAGTAAGATTTAGATTTTTTTCAATTTTTTAACTTTCGAAAATCAGTTTGAGGATTAAAAATATACAGTTTTCTATTAAAGGATTTTTAACAGTTTCCCAAAAAGATCTCAGAAACTTTTTGGAGGGGTGTCAAGCCTGTTTATATGTTACACAGATGTAAGTCAAAATGAGAAAATATTACATGTAGCTGTTGAATGCAGGAATAGCTGTTTTTCCAACAGCCATTGTTACCAATTTTTATAATTTCAATTTTTGCTCTTCATGTGTGCAAATTAAGGAATTTCTGTCTTTTCCATCATAGCTGAAGGAATTTTGAACAACAATTTGAAGTTTTTGTTGGATCTCTACTATAAATAACACTAAAAGAAACGATAACAAATAAATTACAGGTACATTGTACTAGTAACTGTACGAAAAAGTCTAATTTCCCACGAACACAGCCGATATTTATTGCCGATACTGCTAAATGGCATTTTCGCTTTAATTTTCGGAAGCTTACATTTGTCTGATTTAAATTTCACACGCGAAAGATTTAAGATGAAACATATTCTTCTGTTGGTTTTCTTCTTTTGGTGATGAAAATCGAAAGGAAATGTTCCAAAATTTGAACACATTTTTTTGGATTAGGAAAATCCTCTTTATTTAAACCTAACGTTTTTTTCTGTTATATGTAATGGTGAGTTAAAGGCCCCTTTCAAACGTTTGTTGAGAACAGACTCTCTGAGCCGATATGGAGGCTAAATTGTCCGACAGGTTATATCACCTTTAGCTAGCGACCGTTAAAATTTTTACCTAGCAGTAAATATCATTTTTAATATGCATCTTTCTTTCCGTCATGATATAGACCTAGCTCAAATATTAAAGTGACGTTAAACACCAGTCTAAGAAAACGAAAAAATGAAAGCGTCATTTCAATTTTCTTCAAGGAAAAATACTCTTTCCAAAATATTTGATGATTTTCTTTTTACCAATGACCAGCAAGTATATATACATGTACATGTATGCTTACGCAAAAAAGAGGGGTTAAATGTGTTTTATGTGTAATGAAAGGGGGATCAAGCGATTTTATGATATTTGAGGGGGTCACCTGTTTTTGTATATATGGCTGATAACATTTTGTTGCCCTACCCCTGGAGATAAATAATGATCCGGTCCCTTAGTCGGGAAAGTTTTTATTTTGAAGTGGTCATTGGTAAAACAAAACCATCAAATATTATGGAAAAAGTTTGATCTTTAAGTAATCTTTTAAGATGCCTCAAACTTACTATAATTCCAAGATTTTGTTTAAGACAGAAATAATGTCCTTGTATGCCACATCAAGATCAAAATAAAATATGATTACTTTATTCTGTCACCCATGTTTACAAATTAACCTAAAGGATATAAAGTTTAGCTTTTAGAATGTAATTATTTCGTGAGAACGAAATAATATTTCGTAGGAACGAAATAGTATGTGTATATTTCATGTCCCCTGTCGGGCTCCGTATTTTCCTTCATCCATTTCTGTATTTAATCTACATGTATTTATTCTTTATCCTTTGTTGACGGAAATCTTACTTTCAATGTTATCGCATTTTTACAGTAATTTTCAAAGTCCTGCTATAAGTTATCACCTGTTTATTTGGTCCAAAGCTAATAAATCAACATTTTGTCCAGTAACAGAGGAATTTCCAGAGATAACATTATGCAATTTAAACAATGGTATAGACTAATGTTAAGATTAAGGTGCAACGTTCTATCACAATGTCCGTTAACCAGTTTGTAGATAACGTATCAAAGTGGAAAGGTCGTGTATTGCCCTAACCAACATATGGTATTAACGGGTGGATATAATTATGGACTGTCTGTTGCTTTAAAGGTATCAATCATGTATGTTTTGTACTTTTAATTTTTTCGTTTTGAAAGTATTCTGAATGAATCTGCGCATGTGTAGTAAACGTATAAAACGTATTATCCATATAGCCATGGAATATTTATAAAGTTTTTAATATTTCAGTTCAGTAAATAATACCTAAACAAACAAAACTAGTGATAATGAAACAAAATTTAACGTTTGACGTTTCGCTCCATATTATGTTTGAATTTTAACATACTCCTGTATTCAAAGACAACTGTTGTGTTCTTCACTTAATTTTTTTAAGTATACGAGTAGTATGGTAAAAAAACAGTACAATGCGATAAAATCTAATTTGTTGCGTTACGTTAGTCCTTTGATTTACTTTCTTGGTTTCTGTAATATTTTTATAGGATACAATGTGACACAGCATTACTGTATTCTTGAATACTTGATTCTTCCAAAATGTAATTACAATGTACATACTTCAGCTCTTTAGTGTGTGTGTGTGTGTGTGTGTGTGTGTGTGTGTGGTTTTTTTTTTTTTGCTCATGATCTTTATTAATTTGTTTTATTAGCCCTAGTAATCCCATTTCCCAATGTCCAAGTCTTGAATGTCCGTTGTATGTACATGTACATCATAGCTTCATTTGTAGCTATGATAGTTAGATTTTTTGGAGTAACACTTAACGACAATAAACGAGGATGAAAAGCAAAATAGGATAACATTGATAGGCTAAGCATGGCCTGCTTTGATCCAACACATGTTCAGATGGGTTCCAGTCACAATATTAGGAATAGAGAAACAATACTTAGAATCTGTGACTATAAAAACACGACAATAAGTTTTTCCAGTTAAAGATCTGTATTTTGCTTGACAAAAACAAGAGCAAACCCTGTTCAGAAAATTCCAATAGCTTAAGCAAAGAATTTAACTGGTACATATACTAACAAAGAAGACATGACAAATAATTCTCATGTATAAACACCTAAGATTAGTGTAGATGAATTCCAAACAATACAGTGTTAAAGTAAAGTTTTCCAGATGTTTCAGATTTTTCCTCTAATCTTTCAACTCCCTCAGATATTATTATTGAAGTACACGTACATTTTTATTTTGCATTCAACAATCAGTAATTTTAATGTATATGAAAATGTCTTGTATTAACATCAAATATGTGAAAGGCGGCAATGGATCGTGAATCTGGCAAACAGTTTTCAGCAAAATCAGCATTCAGCAACCACTGATTGTACATAGACTTCAAACGCACTATCCTTGTTGTCGTATATTTAGTACCTACTTAGAAACAAGCACTAATAACGTTTTATGCTGTGCACTATGCATTGTCGAAAGACCGGGGATGTTATAATTCTGTATTTCTTACTAGTAATACAGTAGAGGTTCACTAAATATGACTTAACAATGTTGTTTTTATGAAAATACACTTTCGAGAAAATTAGGGGGGAAAAATGAAAATTCAGTTTCATTAACAATGAAAACAGTTTCTTTTGCGAAATGTAGCTTTGATCCACAACAACTTAAAAAATCAATGGTATTTTATGGGCATTTTTATAATACCCTTTTGACTGAAATACAGCAACGTACCATAAATATTACAATATACTGTCACATTGTAAAATATACGCCACTAAAAATCAACTTAAGATCATTTGGTAACCAGATCAATGCATGGAATTATACTAGATCACAGGTCCTGTTGAAGCTTTAAGTGATTGTTCAGATCCTAGTTTAGTTGATCCTCCTGTCAAGATGAAAAATCTGAGAAAGAACGTCTTTAATAGCGTCGTCTTCAATAAATTACATGTGGTCTAGTGTGTTTCACTGAATAGTCTGGTCGTCATGTCCAGTTACAGATTTCTCTTAATTTCAACACAGCAAATTCTACAGAAAATTCACCTAAAAAACAAAGAATAGGTACTGAGTTAATATGCATTGCCTTGAATTTAAAATTACTGCATAACCTTGTAATCAATATTTTCAAT
>JAOXYI010303543.1:0-10436 GCA_028566495.1 Lithophaga antillarum
GTCTGTCCCATTCCCCGTTTAATTATTAGTATTGATTAACTTGTTCTCGTCCTGAATATAGCTGAGATATTGCTCGCAGGACGTGAAACAACAATCAATCAATCAAATATGAATGTTAAGTTCAAGGATTGTACCTCCTGGATCCTGAGCTTCACTTGTATAAATGTGAATCATGTCACAATCACTGTGATGGCTTCTGCCAAATACAATTTAGAAGGTTCCTTCATCGACGTCTGTTTTGATATTTTGACCTCTGGGGCTTGTAACTGATGAACTGCTAGACTTTCTTTTATATAAATTGATGAATAAGTTAATTTGGTTTTGGGAATACACATGTACATTGTATATGCTTTGAGAAAATGTTGGAGCGTTTCACTTTAATTCTGCATATTAGATTTTTACCCATTTGAGGATTTTGTTAGGATTATTTTTCGCATGCCATATGCGCCCAAGTACTTTTCTGCAAGCAAAGAAGAACAGTTAAATAATCGTTACACTAAAATATGCTATTTTCTACGGAAAAATGACAAAGTGCTGCACAGTGGTAGGTATACATATTTAGCATTCTTTTCAAATGTGGACATACCGTACAAACTATTGTGCAGATGAGTGTTTTCTGTGCCTTGTATTCATTTATTTCAATATTTCTTTGATAAACGAATGTACTCAATCAAAAGATGAAAAAGACAATTTGTTTGCCGTAGACATCTCATGCGTCCTTGACTGACGTCTTGTGCAAGTATTTTCTGTTTTATTTCCTCTATTACACTGCTTAATAGCTTTCAAGTTTTATAGGATTTTCGGGTGATGCAAAATTCAAGTACCACTTGTATGACTACTGACAAATAGAAAAGAAACCTTTCAAGTATTTTGATATAGAAAATGCATCAATCACCTTCAGAAAGATCTTCGCCAGATACTGTAGTATTTTGCAGGTTAGAAATTTATTACATGTGTAGTGTATACGTGTATGCGGTTGAAATTGATCTTTAAAGACCTTTGTCATGTGAATAGAATGAGAAGATTTCCGAAGCTATATCCAATTCGTACATTCAGAGGGCAAGAAAAAAACATTACCAACAAAGGATCAAACACAAACACAAACGTGGGGAAAAGGACATAACATTTAAAGCTAAAGCTAGGACAATACGAACTCCCTTAAAAACCGGCAGTGACATCAGTTGCTCCGGAGTGATAAGCTGTCCTGCTCCACATGGGGTATCCGTCTTTTTGCCCAGTGTACAAAGCCGCTATCAAGTCGCAAATCAGGTAAGGAGAACGGGAAGTAACTACGATACAGGGAACATGTCCATAATCATCTGTGATACGGACACTCCAAAACGGTCTACCAATTTGTGATGACGATCATAAAATGTACAAAGTAATGATATTACTTAGGGCTTGACGTAGCCTTGATTCAGTTACTTTTGGGACAGTAATAATCCTCTATTAAGGAAGTCGCTGGAATGGACACAAGCCTTTCAGTGACGGATCGCCGTGAAATGTAGGCTACACACGCCGGCGACGCTGGTATATTGCTACTCAGAAAAGGAAAATTCACTGTTGGAAAATCATAGTCATAACATTTGTTGTATAGTTTGAATCTAACCGTCCTCCCTTGTCTATTGTTAGGTACAAGTCCAAATAAGACTCAGACTTAGGTGTATCTGTAGTGTCCTTAATTTCAAGCTCACTGGGATAGATAAGATATAAGTAATCGTTAAAACGACACTTGGTTAATGAAAAAAACATCATCTATATAGCGGAAACTGAAATTAAAAGACTGTTAACTTTTTCTCTTTTTTCTGTAATAACGCCTGAATGAAGTCTGTTTTATAAGAATATCAGAACAGATGGACGAGTAGTGGTGCACAATAAGCGCCCATTGGAAGGTCGATTGTCTGCTGGAAAACATGTCAGCCAAATTCAACAAAGATATTGTCTACCAAAAAGTCCAGCATCCTAAAAATATCCATCTCAGAATACTATTGTTAGAATCAGTGTGCTCCTTGACGAAGTAAGGTTTTTCCCCTATCTAAGACCTTCTTTTACCATCTTGTTTTAAGAAACATTGTTGGATCAAATTTTTGAGGCGAATTTTTAGTTTATTATGAAGAGTTTTGGTGCAAAAAGTAGAAAAGTCGAAAGTTTGAATGCTGTTGCAGAATAAAAGGTCAATGTTGTAATAATATCTACGGTACAGTACATAGGCAGAAACGGAACTGATTGATAAGAAGTCGTACATATATATGTACTATTAACTTATTGTTTCCATGTTTCCGTTTTGTATCGTTTGAAAAGGGCAATTATTCCTGGTCTATTTCCTAACAATTAGTCTGTGTATCGTATATTTTGGTTTCATTTTGAAAGGCCAATTCTGTGCTTAAACATAAAGGTTTGGATGAATTTGTGTGAAATATTAGGTAGCTTGTAAGATTGTGTACAGTTATTTGTGGAAAATATTCTTCCTATTTGTCGTTTTCCAAATATTCCTATTTCCGGTGTTGTGGACCATAATAGCAACAAATTAGCAAATATGTCCCATTGTTTTACTTTGTTATCCTGTCAGAGGATAAAAAAATATAGACGCATGAAAAACGCTTTTGCAGACTGGCGTACTTACAATTACTAAACCTGAAAATGGCACTCTAAAAGAGTGAAGCCAAACTTGTTATCAAAGAAAATAAAACAAACACCCTAAGACGCTTTCTTGGAGATTTCTGAATTGAAGCCTATATTGAACTTTTGAGTCTGGCTGTAGATCTGGGGGATCATTGACCCTCAAATAATGCATCGTTAAAAGTTATTTTTATTTTTATTTTTTTATTTCTGTTGCTGTTACATAACAAGGTTTTACCCATTGAAGCCAACCTTAAACGTTGAACTGACGTCATGGAATCGGGCGCTCACTTAGACAAATTTGGAATCTTAACGTTAGTCCAGTTATACTTTAATATTCATTGCTTGTGCTTGAGAACGGAATTTTTAAAAAAAATTAACAGTGAAAACAGGGCTTATTGGATAAACGGCTTTGGTGGCTACATTTCCCATATTGGATAACGGAAACAATTTTGATAAAAAAGAACTATCCAAGGACTATACTTAAATTGTAATTTAATACTTTGAATTTATTTTTGTTTTTGAAATAGTTTTACATGTAAGAACATGTAAGAACTACACTGTAAAAACTTCGACTTATGGTTTCTGTAGGTTAATATGTTGACGAAATACCCCCATCAACTGATAAATCAGAACTCTTTCATTGCTATTTTTATATTGCTTGAATTACTAGTTTCATTTACCATACATGAAAAGTTGGGTTTCAAAGGTATCTAATGTTAAACTGGGAGCATCCATTCCTGCAAAATTATTGCATGAGACAAACAGTCATTCAATCAAATATATAATATACAATTTGCGACCACACCTCCTTATTTATCTAATAAGACAAAAGAATTTGTAAAATTTTAAAAAATTAAATTTTTAATATAATCCACTCATTTCTGAAAATTGACACACGGAATTTTGCATTCACGATTTAATGCCAAACGCGTTCATTTGAGTTTTCATGTTGTAAACTTCCCATTTTGTAGCAGCAGCATTCTTGATTCCACTGCATATGAGGTTTATGTATCGCAGCTGATACGATATTCTAGAGATTGTTCTACGTATCAGGATGTTTTTGACAGAGGCTTGCTCTTGTCTACTAAACTACTCAACCAAGGTCATAAAAAACTTAAACTGGAATCATCACTTCGAAAATGTATGGACGCCATCACGAATTGGTTGATGCATACAAAAGTTCCGTGTCACTTGGATGTTGACATGTTTCCAGTGTCATAGATTCATTTTTGTAATAAAGGTTATTTTGACGGATTTATTGGTGTAAACTCAGTCGACTCAATAAATTTCTTAATAATAGCCTTTGTTACTTATAATTCCAATAAATTTCCCTAATAATTGAAAAAAGGGCCTTAATTAAACAACACAAAACATGTAAAAAAAACTATATTGAAGGCGTGTTAATTTGGTTACATGACGTCACCAAGAAGAGTTGATCGACGTGTAAACCTTTTGGTCATCATGGTGTTGACCAATAGATATGTAGGAAATTTAAAGTATTGGAATTATTATTGTCTCACTTTAATAATTGTGACTTGTATACAGACTTTGAGAATTAGGACGTCACGATAAGTGTTGTATGCAGAGGAGGAGATGCTTATTCTATCTATGCATCTGGTCTATCTCCCAGTTTTGTGGAGAAGTTCGTGTTGTCCAATTTTCAGTTCTGTTTTTTTTTTTCATTTTTGTCTTTTTGTTTATATTGATTTTGTACTGTTATGTTGGTACTGAGATTTTTTATCAGCGACTGCTATTCTACTGTCGTCTACAATAACCTCACTACAAAGTGTATAACCTGGGAAGGTCCATGAATTTTCATTTTTAGATCATGTGATCGTTTTCCTCACATTTTATAAAAATAATAATCTGTGAAGAATGCAAATTCTTGCATAAATGTAATACAAATAAACATTAAAGAATTACAATGAATACTGATTCCTTAACTGTTGTCTTTCTTTATTCAATAGGGTTTATAATAGACGGAACAGCACATTCGATGATAAGAGCATCAAATCGCGCAGTTGCATTATCACATATAACTACCAATGCAACAACTGAAATAAAAAAATTCACTACCAAGACCGACATAGCTAATACATATTTACTGACAACGTCATGTAAGTATTTCTGTAGAAGGCAAGTAAGTATTATTCCATAGAATGATCAGGCAAGCATTTGACAGTCTTGGAAAAGGCAAAAGGACGTTTCTGATTTTCAGCCAAGTTTTCCTTATTTTTTGAAACATAAGCATCGGCTATGGTAGAAATGTTCTTACAACAAGATAAATCTAATTTGAAATGCACTACAAGAAACTGACAAAAGGGGCGATAGCAGAAATTTACATAGAACTTACATGAAGCAAACTGTCCTTCAAAACAGTAATATAAAAATCATTTTAAAGTCTTAATTATTTTTAAAATGTTGTTTATGCATATATGTATATAATAATATTGCAAAAAATAATTTTGCTCGTTTATCATAGATGTTCTACCTATCTAATATGAACTGCCTAAATTTATATGGATTAATACTTAATTGCTATTTTTAGTATTTATCTTGCCTCCAATGATATTTTTGTATTTTTTTACCAATTTTATTTTGATATTTTGCTGATGTTTTATTAACTTACAGGAATATGTAAGTTTAACTCTGTCTAGTTATTAGTTCCGACAAAATTGTCGAGATATTCATTATTTACAAATACTTGCCTTTCGCAATGATAAAAAATTTCTGTGTACTCGGTAACAAAAATGTATAAGAAAGTTTCCAGAAGTACTAATTTGGATAGTGGAGGTTCAGAGTGTATGATTATAAATGTTCATATCGTTTTTCACTTATAGTGATGTCGCTTTGATTTTATTTCGTCCAAATCTGTGACTTTACTGGTGATTTTGCCCTGTTCTCCTGACAGTTTAATTTTTATTTGCATGGGCTTAAATTCTGGCATGAAATCAGCATTTTTAATGTCAATTACCAGTTCACGTAAATATAACCAATTACCTGGACCACTGCACCACCGAGATCCTGATTTCACAGCTTATCATTCAGGGTACACAAGATGCCTTCAGCGAAATGTTACCCGTTTTAGTAGCAAATCAGTTACAGTGTTTTATAAACTCAAAATCTTCCACTAAAACTATGTGACTTGTTATTTTCAACCCATCGAATGTGTTCATCAAAGACAAATCACCCATTAACTGTTCCATTCTATAAAAGGTTAAACGTAATAAATCAATGTGTCACTAACACCGAATACTGCGTTGATTACATCACATTTGGTAGTTTTAGTGTTGTAAAACTTGTGTATTGACGATGTGATGATGATTTTATCGCGTTAAAGCACTGCGGCTTGCTACAATGTGGGAAAAGACATTACGGATATCGCTATTTGCACTTGATGTTTTGATGATTTTCCTTTCAAATATTTACTCCCATGAAAAACATGAATTGGTGCAATCAAGAAATATCAAACTTTCAATAATGCATTGTCTGTGTTGCACAATACAGATATGATTTGTGCTGGAAATATTTGATTTATTAAAGTACATTATGCCGTTCTTTGTTAGAAAAGTAAAAAGATACTGCCGATCTTGTGGAATTTTGACACTAAAAGACTATATATTCTTGATAATATTATTGATAAATTATTTGGAAAATCTTTCGCAACAATTTCTTGTGTTTGTTCAAATAAAACAGAAGTCCCATATGAAATAAGAAAATATTACATAAAAAATATTCAGCTACTAAACACAGCATAAAATAATCGAAATAACCTAAAACAAAGGTAGTTTTTACAAGATACCTGAAAACGACATTGAATTTTACTAGACGACAGCTTTTGATTCTTCGTTGGTAGCAACGGTTCGTGAAAAACCTTTAAAAATACATATAAATATAAATTTGATTCCAGTTTCTCTGTATACAGTTTTATAACGGATTCAGGCATAATTACCCATTTTTGTTTTTTTTTTTTTAGGTAAATTTGTCAAGCTAATTAGACTTGTTTTGGTCGACATGAAACGGGTCAGAAAAATAATTATGAGATATAATCTTGTCACATATGTAACCAGTTTATCGTTTTTTGTTTATTTTTCAATCCGGACATAACAAGACACAACACAAGTGAAAACACAGAGCAACAAGAACCCAAGGTAAAGACAACACGAAGACTTAAAATTAAAAGCGCTGTTCCTTTGCTTGGATTACGACTTGTATATTATATGAAAATATGTCTCATATACGTTTTAACCAATTAAATTTATATTTAATTTATTGCAGGAGTTTGTCTCTCTTGCATTGTGGATTCAGTAAAAAATGTCCTCGTACTTAAAGTGTATGCTCTATATATTTTACAGTTGTGGAGAATTTCTTATATCTATTCTAAACAAAATTTCTTTTTAGGCCTTTTTTATATTTTAATATTTGTTAGCAGTCCACCAGTATATTTGCCCACATCTATTGGTTTTCACACTGTCAAGTTTTCTTACATCTGTCTTGATGAGCGCCCTGTGACTGTTTGTATGCAGTATTTCATTTTTTTTATTGACTATTGTCGGGCATACGATGACAGTATTTAAGTAACTACTTCACCCGTTTTCTATAGCTTGTTGATAATCCCGCATCTATTCGAAAAAAAAAACAGATGTGGCAAGCATCCCCTGCACTGCATGCAGCACGTGTCATCAACTGAAAATCACAAAGCCTTTGTATAAGTTACAGTTTGATAAGGAAAGATAGTACTGAATCTATGACACTGGAAAGATAGAAGTCAGACAACTACAGCATAATCCATCTAAAATTTAACGGATCCACTAATACTACAAGAATTCAATAAATCTTAAAACTGAAGTTAATTTTTTTTTCTTTTACAAAAATAAGATGGTTTACGTTTAGTATAATGAAACCAAGTATTTTACAATAGTTAAAGTTAATTTACATATTTGATGTAGCAACTAATTTAGTTTGCGCTTAATATATATTTTTATCTAAATTATAAATTATAACGTTTAATGCATTGACGTTTAGAACAAAAGAAAACATAATTTTCAAAAAATGTTTTAGTTATTAGAAACACATACTGTGAAAGTTATATAAAAGCTGGCAAAAAGAGCCCATTCAGCTGCTCTTTATGCCTTCCGCTGTAGAAAATCTGGGGATGATCGGTACATATTTGCTAGCGAGAACCGAAATCGGGAATATTGTTCACCAGCGAAGGGTGATTATTTGCAAGCCGAACTCGTTTTCTCTCTAACAATTTCTATCCTTCTACCTCTCGACTATTTGCCAATTTCAAAATTAGTATTGAAATACATGGATAAGCAGACGAATCGAAATGGCCGAACAAGATATTACCAATTCTTCGACTGAAGAAGTTTAAAAGTTGACCATATGAAAATGATACATATTTAGCCACAAATTTTTCTCATTTAACTGCTTTGAAGTGGAAGTGACTATATTACGCAGAATGATGTGTATGGGGAAAACTTTAACAAAAGTTAACTTAATCCTGTGAAAATGTTTTCTTCACATGACAGCTTTAAAAAATTTGACCAGACCAGCATCTAAACTTAGTCGAACAAAGCAGACTCAAATTAACTAAATCTTGACTATCTATTTTGTTTTGCAAGTTTCTTTAGGCGAAAGAAGACCAGACCTGAGGAAAGGTCTTGATATACGAACCAGACCTGACCTTGGAATAAGTTACGTTTCATACTTGACCAGGTACCCTTGACCAGACCTAGATACGTTTGCTGTAAAGTTATGCTTGGAGTGATTTTGCTGTTTCATTTGCAGTTTACATTATTAATGTGTTATACTATTGGGATGCTCAATATTCCTTTTTTCTGTAGACATTTCGTATCAAATTCATTTATTTTGTGTTATGAACGCACACAAGTGCATAAATATTGGTACTATTTATCGTGTGTACAAAATATGAATACCTGAGGACCGAAACGCATCGTGTGAACAGAGTAACAGAAAATATTTTATAACACAAGAATGTATACCAAAATATTAATATACTTAGTTTGGGAAACAAATGTTACAAGATTCAAACATCGGAATCATCGACGTGATGTAATAAATGCTAAAATTAACTTCATGAAAAAAAAATGAAATCTCAACTGCATTACGATGTTTAGCATTGCATACGAAGATATACAAAACATTTCTATTATTATTTACCTGAGAAATTATGCAAGTAAAGTTTATCTTACAGATAATATTTGACGTTCTCTTATTCTAAATTAATACGTTTGCAAAAACTACATGCAATATCTACTTACGGTTAAAATAAAAAAGACTTAAATGAAATTAAGATTTAAGCATTATATACCGCTGTTATGAGTGTTTGTAAATGTTCTAGACAGAGCCTGGGAGACATATTTGTTTGCGGAAACATTTTACAAAAACTAGTTATGGCAATCTTTTAAAAAAAAATTTAAAAAATACAGAATGAAAAATATACATTTAGTGGTTAATATCATAAAATAGAAAAAATAAAGAAACTTAAAACATTTTTTCTGTGTGAAAGCGACACCTTACACAAGTAAATGTATAACATACTATGACATTTGTCTCGCCGAGGCCACTATTTGGACGTAGGAATTAAAATGGATCGATTAATTAATTAAAATTAAAGACTAATATTTTTCAAATGGCTTCCAGTTTTAATCAGTATACTGATTTTTATATATTCCTTTCTCCAAAATGACATGGCAACTGCTTAAAGCCAAAACATTTATGATAAATGTAGTTAATCTATCACTTTAACTCAGTAATGTTTCAAGTTGAAATGGTATAGCCTGGAGATGAAGATTATGAAACCGTGAAATGTGAACGTGTTTAAAAAAGACATTATTTCACATATTTTTACCAAATAATGGTGAAATATAAGTATCAATTTTTAAAGATCTAAAACCTCTTTCGAAATAATCAAATAGAACTCTCACCTTTCGCTCCGGAGTGAATCACATTGGCATATGGATTAGTCCTGAATATTGGACCGAGTCCTAAACGTGTCGGAGATCAGGTTGTACATATAGAAACATTTAGCTCATTCGAAGTAACAGTGTATTAACTTCAATAATATGATAATCACATAATATAAATAATTTAATTTAACAAGACAGGCTTTAGTTCGAATAAGCTGATCGTTCCTAAAACTTCGTCTCCGTTGACAGAGGGCTACGTTAACGTATGCTTCAGCTGAAATATGAATAGATATCAATATTATAACAAGAGAAAATGCTAACGAGCAAATATAGCAGTGAATAACAATAAGTTCCAAATGATAGTATTTTAATATGTTCAGTACATGTAGCTGTAAGCAACTTATTAACAGAAATAAAAAAAAATATCATACAGTTTCGATACATTTGAAGACGATTTTGTCTTGAGATCTGACAGTTCAAATAAACATTTGAAGACAGAAAGAACTGTCAAAACGAGCATCACTCCAACCGGAGCAGTATAACCAGACAAGGAAAGTTAAAGGACCAGAAATAAAATGATGTATTCAAAAAACGAACAAAAAAAATTTTTTGAACTATTATGCTAAACACTATACTAAAAAAGAAAATAATCATAAAATTGAGATGTGGGTCAAGCATCCACGAATAAAGTTTCCTTTTGAAGAAATGTCATATTTAAATAACTCAGAAACAAGTTAATTATTCTAAAAATATGAATGATGAAAATATCATTTTCATTACATCCGTACATGTAGTGGCGTTAAAACTTAATCAAATGAAGTACAAAAAAATGTTTTCGCTTCAAAAAGTTTTTTTTTTTTTTTTTTTTTTTTTTTTAAT